>JACXSJ010001234.1:0-106733 GCA_014851325.1 Pentalonia nigronervosa | reverse complement strand
GTGTCAAGACCAGCCTGGCTTATGTTTAGAAGGTTGTTTTAAAGATTTTCACAAACAAACTTAAGTCTAAGTCATTTGTTATACATTTTTTTTTATGGTTTTCATTATTTTAAATAGGTATTTATTTTATTTTATGTTTTTCTTGTATTGAAGTCACAATACCATTTATTTTATTATTTTATTATTTGTTATATTATTACATAAATTAGTATTTAAAGTATTCAAAGTTCGTTTTATACTATAATAAAATATTTTAAAAGTCAATAAAGTATTATTATTATTATATTATATTATATTTTTAAATTTTATTATTTCTTATATGCAATTTATAAAACATGACGACACGTGGTCGTCAACGGCCATTAGGCAGTATAGTATATCACATGGCCGATGACGACGCCTGGTCGTCACGAGCGTTATGTTATCAATATTTACGCGGCTGGGTAGGCGCGACCTTTGAAATATATGCGGACGTCAACGTGTTAAACATGTATCAAATAAAAATATGTGTACACAATGTATGATTAAAAATTAAAATATTTAATGTACTTGTGTAGTAAATTACAAATTTATTAAACACAGTATCGATATTTCTAACAATATATTGTAATAAAAATATATTTTATATATATTTTTAAAATATAAAAATATATTTTATACAAGCCACTTACTAGAGGAAGACAGTGAGTTTGTTATAAACAAAAATGTATTAATCAGTTCAATTAACACAGCAAAAAATACTTAAAAAAAAAACTAACATAATTAAGTCTCAAAAAAAATGTCTAACATTGATATTTTGATAAAAAAAAAAAAAAAATAAATATCAACTTAATATTGTAGACATAACATATTTCAATTAATGAAATACAATGAAAATGGAAGTAAAGTACAAAATGTAAAACAACATTTCAAATTGAAATTACTAGGAACATTCTACAAAATAATAAAAACTTGTTTTACTTAAAGTGAAGTATTTGAAAAATAAAGTTATCATTTTGCAAAATGTTTACAACTGGTAAATTATTTTAATTATTTATTGAAAAATAGAATAAGAACATAAGTAACACGTTTAAATATTATTTCAACATGAGACAATACAAAATGATAAAAGTAAAAGCCTTTGGTAAAAGTTAAATCTAACATTAAAAAAAAGGCAAACAATATAATAATAATAATAATAATAATAATTCACTTTAGAAAACAATTAAGAGTAAGGTATTAGTAACATGAATAGATTATAACTTAATCAAAAACTTAAAAGGGCAATACACACAAACAATGAATTTACTAAACAATATATCTAAGGATAATTATGGATAGACTACTATTTAATAATGTTACAATTTTACGGCAATTTCATATTATTGAGCAGAGTTATGGGTAGGGTAGTATATCCTATTTAATAAATAATAATCGTACAGCAACTTCATAATTTGAATGTTTTTTGACCTTTAGACATAAAAGTAACGGTAAAAAAGCACTTGTTAAGTTCTATTATTGTAGCTAATACAAAATAATAATTTCATTAAGTGGCATTTTTTAAAGATATTTATGGTAATTATTTGATATTAAAGTGATTTAGCAACATACAATGTTTTTAAAATGTTAACAAGATGTTTCATTTTTTGATAAATATTAATTGAGTTTTTAAATAGAATTATTACTTATATTACAATTAAAAAGTATGAGGTACATTGTATTGATAATATAAATGTGCACTAAAGTGTTAAATCTAACTGTTTCATTATCTATTAAATAAAACAATTTGAAAAAAAAATCAACGTTAATCAATAGACAATAAAAATAAATATGTATAACACGATAGAAGAGAAACCACAAATTAATTAATATTTACACATAATAATTCAGCGGTTTTGTAATTGTATATAACATAAAATAATATATTCAACCACATTTGATTAGATTATATATATATATATAACACAAATTATTTATTATATAAAAGTATTAAATAATATTTGCGCTGTTAAATGCATCATAACTTATAAAGCATACTCATATAAATAAATTCAATTATAAACTTAAACAATATTTTAATATAGAACTTTAAATATTTTTAAGTTACTTCTACAAATTATTTACATTAATTTTGAATAACAGACTTTCACAATATTAAGTGATGTAAAAAATTAAAATGGAGTAACTATCTACCATAAGTATACAATTATTGCATATTACCAAATATTTAACCCTGACTCCTAAAGTTCTTAATCCATATAAGAAAACATCATTGGTGTAAAATCACAAGTACGTTTAAGTTGTACATTATATATTAAAATAAAACATGTTTTGGTTGTAGCTAAATCACCCTGTATTTTTTTAACATTTATAAAAATGTATCTATAATTTAATATTGCTTATGCACTATACTTTTAGAATGGCACCAAATTATTTAAACAAAATAAAATAAAAATTTGCTTAAAAAACAGTCTTTGATAATTCAATTACACTAATATCTATTAAAATCATATTATTTGAAAAACAAATCATTTCCAATCAATTAAGAAATAATAATAAAATTTAGAAAATGTTTAAGCAAAAAAATAGATTAACTGTATAATTAATACATTATAATACCAAAATATATTATTTTAAGTTGGGAAATTTAATGTAGGTACAGACATATTAATTATTTTCCAAAATATTACATTTGAAACAATGTATATGTATCCCATAACATAATATTAAAGATGTGGATTATTCAATTTTAATTTTAGTATTGACTTTAAATGATATTTAAAAAAAGTATGAATTAAGTTTTAAATAACAATATATAGTTATTTTACTTTCAATGAAACTAATTAGAACAAATAAGTCAAGGGCAGGGAAAAATCTTAATTTATATTATCAATTATAATTGTTAAAAAATGTAATAGTCATCAGAAAAGTATAAATTAAAATAATATAATATATACTAAGTATTGCCATGGATTAGAAAGTTAAAGCTAGCACACAAAATGCAAAAAAAGATTTAACATCTAAAGATTTTTTCAGTATATTAATTATTTTTGGTTAAAATAAAAATATTTTGGAACTTTATTTTGTTGATTTAAATGTTATTAATATTATAGTCTTTTTATTTAGCACATCAGTGTTTCATTTAAAAAATTAATTTAAGTTCAAATATAAAGAAAACAATTGTTATGTATGAAAATAATGGTTTTGAATATGATTTATAAAATTAACTTTTTCAAACTTAATAGTAGTCATAATGTCGTACAATAATTGACAAAAATTACCTTGTATATAATATTAAGCGGTGGGTTTAGCAATAAGCTAACATTTGTACTTAACGATTGATTTAATTTGTTGGCCATATGCTTGGCAGTGGTGGACATATTGGGTTATTGTAAGCTGTATATTCAACAATCTGTTGTATCAAGGATGGAAGTGCTATAAATCCATACATCTGTCTCCACTGTAATTCGTATAGATGCTGTTCAGCATGTGTTGTAGACATGTCTTGCAATTGAATACAGGCTTCTACGGTAGTAGCCCATATAGTTTCTAAAACGGAAAACCATTCGTAAGCAATGTCACTTATTTAACCTAAACTACAATGTACTAACCTAAATTTTTTAAAGACTTGTGATCGTGGTTTATGTCCAAATTCATCAATGCTTCTGTACTTATGACTTCTCCTATTCCAGGTAAATTGTGCAACAATGGGTATAACATTTCATTTGTTACAATAGTTGAACCTAGCATTACGTGCTTTTTGACCATTTCTACAATTTTAGAATTTTCCTTAACCCAATAAACAATATTATTAAAAAAAAATATCCTTCTAATTCATTAAATATAGATTATAATTGTTTTACTTTATTAGATCCATCCAGAAGGCTTGCCCACACGCGAACAGGAACATGTGCCGTATCGGCAATGCATAACACTCTTTTAGAAAAGTTATTATTATGAGATGTGGTTGGTACTTCCAAACTCATGTTGCCGTCTGGAAACACATCTACGATGACTACAACATCAGTGCCACCCAGTTTGAAGTCACCGACTATTTTTTTCAATTGCCACTCGGCCACTTGAGCACATCCATTGTAAATACGTTTGGCCACATTTACTTTGGTCCTGCCTTCACCACCGATATCGCTGAGCGGCATATTCTTACACCAACCTGTAAAAAAAAAAAAAAAATAAGAACAATCTGAGCCAAGTGCGTTTAAGACACATTTTCATAGTTCCAAGCAACTATATAAATAGAAGACTACCACCACATACCGTCAATGACTTTTAGTGCATAACCCAGCTCGCATTTGAAGTCTGCAAAGAAGGATGCATTTCTAATCGGCACCTTCTTCTTGCACTCCAGGCACACCCAGTTGAACTTGTCGACGACCCGTGCGCGGTGCCACTGCATCTTGTCCGTGGTCAGACACTCATTATTTGGGCACTTCTGTTCCTTGGCAATCAGTCCGTTTTTCTTGAGCCACTCGCACAGGTCGCCTTCGCGGCCGGCCGCGAGCAGCGGCTCGACGGTAGTCTCGAAAAAGTTTGGATCGCTGCAAACACCCGGCATGATGGACGGCACTTCACGACTGTACAATAATTTGTCGACGTTCACGCACGTACGACTATCATAGGGGTGGTTATTTAGCAATAATTAAACAGCAAGTTATTATTTTATCGTTTCGACGACGATACGGGTCCGATCGATAATCGAGTCCCACTGCACGAACGATCGCGTCGTGCACGGGTAGTTAATACTATATGGTAATTAAATAATATTTAATATAATATGTTATTTGATGATCGCGTACTCACTCGCTTATATCCGGAGGCATGGTTATAGGTTCCGCTTGCGACGTGTGTGAATGTGTGGGTCAGTGGGCAGTCGCGTGTTGGTCGGGGTTACTCGTGTCACTCGCGGGGGCGTGCGGGGGTTGTCTTTGACGAGATTTCTCTTATTCTATTCGGTCCTGAAAAATTATTTCCGTCGGTACGGACAGAATCAAAACGAGGACGGTCGAGGCGAAGACGCGGCTGACGCCGTGATCGTCGCTGCTGCGGTTGCGAGCCGTACTAAAACAGTTATAGAGGAGTAGTGGAGCCGGCCGCATCGTCTAGTCACTGTCTGTTCAAAGCGATCATTGCTGCCTGCTGGACGGCGCTGCGGCGAAGACGAAAATTTCGGCGGCGGCGATAATAATAATAATAATAATAAAAATAGTTGATAATGATATTGTTATTGTATTACATATATATATATATATATATATATTGGTGGCGAGCATGTGCACGGGGGATAAAAATAGCCTGTTGAATGCGCCGTTTGGGCGGCGCAGGGGAGAAAGGGTCGGACGCGACCATATATATATATACTAATCTACGTTCGCGAGCGATTTGTGCAGCTGCGGCAGCGGTGGCGCTACGGAACTATGCCATTATATTGTGAAAGCGTTGGTTTAGCGATGTGGTGGGACGGGTGCGCGCTGCGTGGGTGCCGTAAGCGAGATTCGTTAACACTCAACAGACGTGATAACACGTGCACGCGCGCTGGATGGCTCGCCGCGGCCGACGACCAACTTGCCCGACCATCGCGCCGGCAACGTTGCATTTCTGCCAACATTGATAGCGCACGCCACAGAATGTAGAATATTGTGATAACACGTACGTAAACATTGGTGGTCGTCGAGGCCGAAAAGATATTACTGTTTACTTGCATAGTTTCGTGTATAAATGTATAATGTTGTTATTAGGATCTCTTGCCGAGACACTGATAAAAACGCTAAAAGAAATTTAATAAACAAAAAAAACCGCCGGAATTTCATCACCACGCACGTCTCCTCCGTTTGTTTTCGTTCTCCACGAAAAATGCACAAAAATAATATTGTCGCGTAATCGGACGCCGCCGATGTGCCCGGTTTTTTTCACGGTACGCGTACACCGTCTGTAATTATAGTATTAATATCGTGATCATAGTATTGAAGACGTGTGCGCTGGATTTCTAGTGCAGATACGCGACAAAAATGGACGACCTAGGTGAGTTATTATCGTAGATATCGGCAGTCGCCTAATAACATTAAGTCGAAGAACCGCCGCGGTTATTACCGGACACCCGTTGACGTACAATTATACACAATATGTTGTATTATAAATCTATATATGTGTATTCTATGAACGTGTTTTCACAAAATGTAAACATCGTGTTACGATTTTCGAGAATTTGGATAGAGTTAACATCCCGCAGCGTTTGAACCATCGATGCTTCGTCGAGAGTGATCAATTAATTATGGGACAGTAGTTTATACCTATGTAGTATAATTATATACCTATAATTGTGAGTTATGACAGGTATTGCAGCGGTGTACTCGTTTAGTTGTTCGCGATCGAGGACATTGCAGATTTAGTGTTTTTTTTTTTTTTGACCTAATCTCGAAAGAAATAACGCAGCTCGAAGATGTTCAGAGGTTAACGGTTTTAAATGAACTAAAATGTAGAAGTCACATTGATAGTGATCGTGTGGAGAGGGAGGTGGCTTAGTACTCTTGAATAATTCCCAATCTATTTAAAAAAACATCCCTGTTTTACATGGATTATTTTATTTAATAGATTGTATAATATAATATTAATATTGGAACGGTTTGTTTGTTTATAAATTGGACTCTATTTTGGTCTATTTTTTTGAGTCCATAGTTTTTGGTATTCAAGAAAATCGTTAACATTTTTAATTGTTACTGTTATAGATAATATATTATTTTTAAGTGTCAATTACACGTTCATTGTTTATTTTATAATTTTTAAGATATAGCGTACAAAAAATGTAAAACTTAAGGTATTCACCAGTTTACCACATGTGAATAAAGGCCCTCCGCCTAAAGTCTAAAATGTATATACTTAGTCATATGATATAACCAAAATACAATATTATTTAAAATAACCTGCGATGATGTTCTAAAAAAAAATTTTTAAAAATTAGAAATATTTAGGTATCTATAATTGTATATTACGAGTTTTTGAACACTATTAGGCATGTGCATTATGCAGCGTGGTATGTACACGGCTATACCAATGCATTTTTAAAGATTTACACACATATACTCGTGCGTACAGTGGTACCAGACGGTCTACCAAGTGGCAAGTAATGTAAGTTTACTGGTATCACAGCCCACATGGAATCTAATGTAAATTTTAATAACTAATTTCTGTCAACTATAATGATTTACTAATTTATTTAAATATTTAATGACTAAGGGACATGAACAGTGTAAGCACTAAGCACTGTAAATCATTTACGTTTGCTATAAATTATTAATAGACTTTGTACCTATTGTTGATAATTTATTGAAAAATTAAATAGTAGAATGTTTGTTTTTAATCAACTTATGAATAGCTGCTATAAAAAAATGTAGTGATTATGAAAATATTTAAATATATCTGGAAAGAGGGGAAATTTGCACCCCCCCACACACACACACACACACACACACACACACACACACACACAGCAATTATTTATAACCACCATTATGGTCTAGGTTAATAGGTCAATGATATATATTTTATAGTATATCAAAATGTTATATGGTATATAGTATACCATGTCGACTATACTTGTATTATAAAAATTGTGTATATATACGTGATATAGTAAAAGTTTGTCTTTAGGGGCTAAGTAATAGTCGCAAGTTTAATAAAACCGTAAATCAACATTTTGTTAATTTATATTTGCAACGTTATTTATAACAGCACGAGTTGAATGCCCCAAATGGACGGTCACTGCTCTATCCTACCCGGTTTTTACTGATTGCACAAAAATACAAAACGTCAAAATATGTATTGAAATGTTTACGAAAACACCTTGTTTTAGGTCAATACAAAAATACTTATGTTATATTAGAATTTAATAATATTTTTTGAATTAAAACAAAATAACCAAAAATTTTTTTTTAACATGTATGTAAGTATCCAGTATACTTTGTCATTGAGTACTGTGTAACTGTAATTTGAGTTTATATTTAAACTTAATGTTAAATCAATGTACACTATAAACAATTCTGAGCAGAAATACTGTGTCAGCCTCTATTTCTTAGAATATTTTTATTACTATTAGTATAAGGTAGGTGGAAATAATTTTATTCAAAAACATCACATATATCATATAATTAATTATATTAAATCATAATATCATGTTAATTTATTATTGTTATTAACTTAAGAGTTTATATACCGTAGAATGTTGTTCATAGAATTCTAGTTAAAATAGCTTAAATTTGTTCTTAATATATTGAAAACGTTATTGTGCACCTATAGAAAATAATAATCTAAATTCTAAGTAGTAGTGGAATGTTTCTATGGTTCATATTTATTAATTACCTACAACAAAATCACTCTTAAAAAGTCCATGTACTAACTAAATCCAATTTGCGACCAGAAACAATCTTTTAAATTGAGAGTTAAAGCATTTTTACCATTCCAAAAGGCAATGACAAAAAAAATTTTATTGAAAAACTAATACGCTCCGCAAGAATTTAAAATCGAACTCTAGGTAGTGAAATTTTATGGAAAAGTTATTTTTTTAAGTTTTAGCTATGTTAAAAATAATTGCTAAAGACTGTTCTGAAATGATTTTATGAATATTTTAGGTAAACAGAGCGTTAATATAATTGCAATGAATAAATCATTTTTTGTTATCAAATTAAAATAATACTTCTGTATTAGCTTGCACCGAAGTGAGCTAAACAAGTCACATATAAGTTTTGTATTCTATCCAAGCTTTCAGAAAGTGTAATATACAAGATAACTTAAATATTTTGTGGTAATTTTTTGTATAATTGATAATCTTCAGAGAAGTTTTCACATATTCCTGTTTTACTGTGGTTTCTTTAAGTAAAAACGAAAAAAACATGGTTCTCGTTGAATTTTAAACTATCCAAAATATAAACTAGAAAACATTCATTTTTTATATTCTTTTACATAAAATTGTTTAATGAAAACGAAACACAATTTGGCAAGTAATAGATAAACATTTATAAACGTATTAAACACATGTAACGGAGAGAGTATAGAAGGTTGCATTTCTTAAGGTTATCATACCCATGAACTACAGACATATTTTAAGGTCAAATATTATGAACAAAAAAAATTCTAAATCAAATAAAACGGATGAGAATAGTATTTTAAAACGCTCGATAAGGACTGAGGAGCTAGATTATTTTAAGGAAAATATAAATATATACAATTTTGATTATGTCAAATATTTCTAATTAAATTTTAAATTATGTTTCTTGAATTATGATTATTTCAATTATTACTAGGTACAGTTTATAATAATGAATCTGTACAATGAAAATGAAACTCAATTTGATAAGTAACAGGTAAACATAAATGTAATAAATTGTCCCACACGTCATATTATAATATTTTATATTACATATTATAATACCTATAAATACATATTTATACATTTCCGTTTATTGTAAACGCAATTGTAGGTGTCTACATTTAAATATTATATTATATTATTATATTGGTATCTTTTATTTAAAATAAACAATTTATTCAAGTTATTAATTTTTTTAATTTTTAACTGTGTTATAAGTTAATGATATATATATATATATATATATGTATATGTATATTTAAATTGAATAAATAAAATAAATTTTAAATTTGAATACTATACATCGTACTATAAATACATGTGTTGGTCTAATATATATAAAAAAAAATGATACTAATAGCTTGAATGATGCATGATGGATGGTTAAATGAGGGCGTCTTCTGTTAACAGCTTGACGGGAATGATAAATATTAAATTATGTATCGTTATTTTTTTAATTAATTAATAATCATTATTGTAGTTTATCCATTATCAAAATGTTTACATATTGTAATATAAAATCACTTCACGTTTAAATTTACCATATGGTTTCTTAATATTCTTGATATAAAATAATCCTGTTTAGAACGTCGTTTATGTATATCACTGACGGTGGTTTAACTTTTTATTTACCGATTCTCACACCGGCCTTCAGGATAGTAATATAGTATCTCCCATAACAGTTTGTCCGGTGCCCGTTAACACACATGCGTTGTGTTTCATTCATTTGCTGAGTTGTTTTACTTTTATTTTTATTATTTTTTCTATGGTTTTTAATAAAATGTTTAGTAAAGACACGGATAGAGTGAATCTGGCATGACTCCTATTCGATAAAAATAAATCCCGGAAATCAAGACCCTTAGCACACACAGTAGCAGTTCTACGTTACACGTTAGTGGTATTGTGTTTTTCATTAGGTAACGATACACTTCGTAAATTGATTTTTATGTGTGCATAAACATTTTATTCTGGCGTGTTATTTATTAATCAACTGCAGAAATGGATAAAAATATTTATGGAAAACTACAGCCTCAACAATATCATGGTACATATCAACCGTATAGATGTACTCGAAAAAATGGTTCAAAACCAGGATGTGAGTTTGTTTATTTACATTAGCTTATGTTACTTTTTTAATAGATATTTAAAAATGATAGGTTTTATTATTTTCACTCATATTATCTATATATACATTTATAACTTCTTGAATATAACATATGCCAACATTTTCATTTCATTTTCGTTAACTGATTTTGATTTTTATGCCAAAATCCTTTATATTATTATTTTGTCTGTTTATTTTTTTAAATCTAATAATACTATCTCTATAATCCTAACCTAACCAGCCTCTACTACACTTATGATACATTATATATTATATATTTATACGTGTGTATATAGACACAAATGCATAATGTAGTATGTGTGTAATGTATTGTATATATAATGTTGATTAGATAAGCTATGATCTCACGATTTTGATAATTTTTATTAATCAGTAGGTATATTATAATATTTTTAACTAAAAAATAATAATTTAACTCTATTTAAATTATATTTAGTGATAACTTAATAAACTGTTATTAATTTATTAATTAACAGAAATTTACTATATGTGGTGTGAGTGTGTGACATTTTATAAGGCGCATTAAAGTAGGCCAAACCCATATAAAGTAGTTTCCAAATAAGGCACCTATTAAAATTGAATGCAGAACTGACTTTGTCTAATAGAAAGTATGTTTGAGTGTATACCTACGTAATCGTTTGAAAAAAGCTAAATACAATTATATAAAATCAAGTAAAAAAAAAAAAAAAAAATGATGATGCAGAGTTAAAATTGATGAATGGTCCATTGATTTGTCATTAACTATAAACCATTTTTCTTTAAATAACAATCATGTGGTATATAACTTTATATGTTACATAATTGTTTTAAATATTTCAAGGTTGAAGTATAAACTAAAAAACGTAATTGGAATATAATTTGTCATCAGGTTAACATAGTATAATGTATATATAACTTCTAGTTTCTAGTATATATCCTTAAGTAATCAAACACGATTTTTAGTTTGGATTTTGCGTCACATTTCAATTTCCATGTAAAATCAACCATACTATAGAAAATAATTAATAAGTAAATATTTTATAAATCATTTTTATATTAACTTTACATGATCTCATTATCAAATTTATCCGTCAATGATTGCACAATGTTAATTTATTATTACTATATTTATTTATGATTAGTATAATCATTATCCTAAATCAGTTAATTATTAATGTTTCAATATAATGGTAATATAAAATAATTTAATGGTTTGAAACTAATCCGATTTGAATTAAATCAGATATCAATTCAAATCTTAAATTAAATTTCAAAAACTTGACAGTTTTAAAAATTTTAAGATGTTCTTTTAATGATCTTCCTATTAAAGTAAAAATTAATGTCTGCACAATTACTATTTTTAGCAAAAATATAGAACCCGGAGAAACTGGAGGTTAATGTCCTTTACGTTTATTATTCTTGGCAGTTACAATAATTGTTAATTATACTACAAAACTTTTTTGTAGGTTAGGTATTACAAATCATTTTTGCATTATTCGACATTTCTTTACTGTTTGTTATCCTTGAAATATTTAACTTTAAATTTAATATTATTACCATTTTGTTAAACACAATTTATTGATACAGTGAAACCTCTAAAAAGCGGACACCTCCAAAAAGCTAACATTTTTTTGGGGGAACAAAGTATAAACTAAACCCTTCTGAATAGTGGACAAAATTTGAGTGACCGAGAGTATTGGATATTTAGAAGATTCACTGTAGAAGTATAACCTATTATAAGTATAATGGTATAGAACAAATGTACTTGCAGTATCTATGTAAAATTAACATAATGACTTCTTACATGTTGCAATTTTATCTTTTCTTTATCAAAATATGTTTGTTAATATTACATCATGTTTCATATCTGTAATTAGTATAGATTTTAAAACATTATTTTACTCGTGGTTACTAATATTTCATGTTTTTTATTATGTTATAAAATTTAAATATTAGCAGTAGAAGCAGTGGAAAAAAGTTTTTATTATTACATTTAAAAAGAAACATAAAATAAATCGTAATATTATCACGGCTTATTTCACATAACAGCTGCAGGCGATATGCTTCAATATACATATTATATCATTATATTTATGTCTGTAATTATTATTACCAAATAATACCGTATCATTTTACTTATTTAAAATCGTCCAAAAGCTCTCTTCAACATAAAAATATATACAAAATTGATTTTTTTTACATGAAACATATTATGTAGATACTCGAACTTCGATTTATATGAACCAGAAAAGATTGTAAAAAATAAACCATGTTAATATAATTGGTACCGTGGACTTCAAGTTTTAGATCAAGGGCAATATATTGCATATTATAGGTAATCAATTTGTTTATATTACTTTCAATCACATTTATTTTCAGAAATACCAGGTTCCAAATATTAACTATACGTCTATACTTATATGTAACAATATTATAATTCAAAAATAGATAAATATAATGGACACAATTAAAAACTTACATTAAACCGGTTTATATGATTCCACACAACTATATTAATTGTATATTATTGTTATGTTTAATATTTCAGCTATAAATCAAAAATGTTTACTCTTAACTGTATTCATTATCACATTGATCTGTTCTAACTAATTAATCTTAGCAAAAGAGCTTGTCATATTGATTTTACTATATTAGCCATAAATGTCTGCACAAATGCAACTTTTAGCAAAATACCTTGACGCCCACGGACTCCTCCTTTTTTAATATTATTATATTATCATTATAAAAAATTCAATTCTGTGTAGGATGATCTCGATTTGGTCTCGATGTCTCTTTTTAACAACCAGTTGGTGTTCTGAGTGCGAGTTGTTTAGTTCATCGAGTTTCGTTTATATCGTGAAAGTGTGTTATAATTCTAAGTGCCTTAATAGTAATTAATGATGAAAATGAACGGTTTGTAAAACTATTAAATTCTGATATTTATATTATTACTGTAATTTACGTACATTGTAGTTTTTATAGATGATCAATATTCAGTATTATTATGATCCAGTATGCTGTACATTTTTTCATTTTTTTGAATGATAAACACTATCGAATATTATTTCCGTTAAAATAAACTATTAAATATAATTCTACGTGATCGAATAGTTTTTTGTGTAATAAGTATTCGTTATAAGAAAATGTTTTTTTCGATTAAACTGAATATTCTCTATTTGAATATTTAAAATACCACCGAATTATTTGGATGTGCTGGACTATCAAATAATTCATTAGCCACTTTTCTACTACCAATTCGATAGTGTCTAAATTTTGTTTTCTTACAATAATTGAAAGTTAGAGAATTATTTTAATGAGAAAATAATAAAATTATTAGTTTTAAGTATTTTCTAGGTTAAATTTCTTATTGAAATATAAAGTTACATGAATTTTTTTAATTTTCTTTGAACTATAAAAATGAAAATAAATTATAACATATCATTGTAAAGCTATTAGCGATTGCTGAAAGCGATAAAAAGCATTTTATCTCATATCACTTACTTTGATACATTAGCGTATTATACTTTTAACTTATTGACAGTTCTATAAAAAAAAAACATTTTTCAAAATTTTTTAAATAGATATAGTAGTCTCTGAAATTTTTGATTCTTTAAAATTACATCAAGTTCAAAAAATATTAATTTACAAGTTTGGTTAACATTTATTTTTAAGTTTCTAGGATTATTATTTTTTGAATTATAATTAAAAATAACTTTGAATATAAATAAATTCAATTGTATTAAAAATGTAATATGCAATATACAATACACAATTTATTATTTATAACTATAATGATAAATTTCTTATTTTATTTATAAATTATGATTGAAATATGAAAGTCTTAGGGTTCTTTTACTGCTCTAAAAATAATGTCTATAGTAAAAAATTATTCATTGTAGTTGTTATAAGATATGTAACCACCTAAGTCAAAATCTAAAATGAATCAATTAAAATATGTGAGCAGGTTTGATGAAAAAATATATAATTTTATAAAAATGATCCAATCCAAAAGATTGTACAATGCATATTAATAATATGTATATTATATGAATTATTTTTGTGCTATAAATTATAAACCATCACATTGAACATGAAATAAAAACGAATCGAAACATTGTTAAAGATTTATAAGACCTTATTTGATATTCAACAAGTTCCGTCCGGTGAATTAATAGCAGCTCTTTTATCTTTTCATTTTATTGTATTAGACACATATACTACCAATTTGGTAGACACTTTTGTACTAAAACGAGTTACTGCCGGTGATTGTCTTTAACTTGAACAATATCTATTACCTATATTATTTTAATTGATGTATAGGTTAATTATTTATACAGGTATAATATATCCTATACTAGGCAACTTCAATTGAAATGTAATTATGCGTATGCATACCAACGTGGCTACGCACGTATATAATAATTTATTAATATTTCATAAAATAATTTACATATTTATAATTTTACGTTTAACTCGAATTCGTTTTAAAAAATAATTTTCTAAAAGTTTTACAAAAACGCTGGAAAGATTCCAAATGCAATACTTAAAAAAAAGTTCCGTAAATAACGTTAGCTAGTATATATTTTATACACTTATATATTATTATCGTGGCTTAACGCACGCCGCCTACACGCTGAGCGTAGCTTATTGATCCAAAAAGGTGTTTGGTTCTATTTCTATTTTAAAAACAAATCCTCTAGGTTCTATTGGCCTCGATATAAATTAGTCAGTTTTCTGCGTGCAGCTCTTTGAATTTGTTAGGAACGTGGGTATTATTCGTAATCTGATGGTTATAATTTTGCGGTTTATATGGTGCGTAGAAACCCACACCTTAAAATGCGTATTTTTCATGTCATAAGTATACAATTTTTGTTTTCTCTATGAACTCGTTCGCAACTTCTACTGCACAATGATTATGTTATTGAGCTCAAATGGCATTGAAATTTTATGACACACAAATATCATATTATGTACATTACACAGGTATATTTATTCGAATTTTAATATAAAATCTTAGGCGTGAAAATGGCCAGTCGAGTTGTTATTACACATAAAAACAACAAATCATCTTATATAGGTAAATAGTTTTATAATAATATTCAGTGTAACTTTAATTACTGTGCAAAAAAAAAAATTGTTTAATATGTAAGAAAATTATAAAATTATAGACTTCACAGTTTATAAAGCATTTTATATATTACACAATATAATAGGAAATAATTACAGCCAACAAGTAGTAAATAGTAGATATTTATTTATATTCGTTATTTCGTAATCCTATTACCGTGTATAAATTGTACTTTGCGTAAGAATATACATTTTATAAGCTTTTTTTTCTCTAATTTTTGGCACGATTATTAACACGTATAACTGTCAACTATTAACTGATAATCATAAAATTGGTGACCTAAGCTCTTGAATAGTGCTAATTTAAAGAAGATTTATTAATTTAAGTCATTTTATATGTTCAGATTTAGATTTTAGATAGTAATTAAACTAGTATATTTTTTCCATAGAAGTTTATTTATACGTGATTTGGTTTTCAGTATATTTGAATGTATTTATTATTATTATTTTTAATTCTGATTACATTTTGTATAATTAAATTGTACAGTTACCTAGTTATTTAAACAAATTACTCACAGCTAAATGCAATTACTGGGTATGACGTGTTATGAGTTATGACTGATATGTGATAAAATTATTTAATTAACCATATTTCATACATATGACATATAATTGAAAACTACGTAGGTACTATTGAAATTATCATACTTTTGCATTGCTGTGTACGGCGTGCCTACTTAAAAATAACATAGCTAAATTTTGACAATAATCAATAATCATCGTTTTATATTTTGGACGTATTAAACGGAATGTTCTATAGTAATGATTTTTATTTATTGGCATTCTGTTTTGTTTTTGACTAGAAGGGTTACTCATAAAAAGAAGAGGTAGTACCCCAAATGATCATCCTTTATATTATAAAAATAAAAATAAATAAATAATACCAGGAATTTCAGATTTCTTCGAATTATTTTCTATGGTAGCATTCTGTAGATACTTAAGTGATTGTTTTTTAATGATCTTTACTATTTTTAGTTCTAATAGATTTCAAAAATAATGAAAAGATTGTGTTTTTTTTATGTAGATATATTTTAAAATTTATAGTTCCGAGGATTTAAAATGTTGATTATTATATTAGCTAAATTATATGTTATTTAATTATGTTGCAAATTTTAGTTTCAACATTTGTTTACATAACTCACATATGAATTTTGAGTTGGAATTACATTTAAAATTGGTTTTATTATATGAATCAAATCATCTACATAAATACTACAACGTCATGTCGCTTAATTATAGTCAAATTTAACGCACCTCGTCCGCACCCATTTATTTTGTACTATGCATAAATATATTATGTGCGTTTGACATGCAAATGATGAATGATCGTGGCAAAATACCATTTTCTCATTTGCGATTTGCTTGTATCAAAATGTGCATTGCCGCACATTGCAGACCCGCCTATAATGTCGTTTAACTATGCAAAACTTGGGCATTTTCATCCGGTAATTTATTTAGCGTATGCTGAGTAGGTACTCAGAATTGCCACATCATACACATTAAACATGAATGCAAAATGTGCCGAGGATAAAATACGTTTCTATATTTAGGTACTATCTCATATAATATGTATGTAGATACATGCCTTACATAATATGTTATATCGAGCACTATAAGTCACAGCTTTAGTTTTGATATTATAATATTTAATTTCTGTTATGTGTTCAAACATTATCGTTTTTAATTTATTACTTAGTATTATATGAACCGTTTTTTAATTTCGTTTAGACGCATTGCTCGCAGATCTGCAAAGCACAATACAGCAGACCAACAAATTAAACGGTGGCGTCAACGGAGGAGGATACGGAAGTATTAATGGAGTTCGGTCTCGATTACCTTCTGCTGGTTCACCGGTTGCACATAGTCCAGTTCAACCACCCGAATATGCTACGGTCCGATCTCACAAGATTGAAAGGTCAACTTCAAACCCCACGGTTCGACAAGAATTATCGGTATGGATATTTATCACGAAGTACCTACTAACATTTTTTTATGTGAAACAAAAATACTACTATTTTTTTCTTGAGTTAAAACTGAGTTTGCTATGTATATTGTACTGATCATTGTGGCCCAATTATATTTTTTGTATAAATTTTTTTCAATTTTATTTAGAAGCCATAATATTATACAGGATTATTCACCAAGCACTTTTATTCTCCCCCATTTTAGATTCTAACGGAGCGATATTCAAAATATTTGAATACAAGGTTCCTTATAAGTTGTTAGAAGAGATTAAAAAAAAAAAAAAATTAAGCGTAAATCTACAATAATTTTTCATAAGTATAAAGTTCAAACATTGACAAAATTGATGAAAATCTTGAAAATTCACAAATTATTTTGTAATTAAAAATGTACAAAATGTTCAATTTCTATAGCTAAGGATTGAAAATTTTAAACTTCATATTATAACTAAAAAGTTTATAAAATACATAAACACAGTTTTTTTATAGATATTTTAAGTTTAAATTTAGACGAAATTAAATAGGTATTATAACAAATAATAACGAATTTAGTTATTTTGTTTTAATTTAAAAATATTATTCGTAAGTACTTCAAACATTTAAAGTATATTATTATATTATATACACACAATGACGTTTTTTAGTTCAATTTTTTCTGCACAAATCAATTCAACCTTCTTTATTCAGTACTCCCTTGTTAATAGGAACTTGACGGAACCGAAAAATGACCTGTTCATTTTTGTTTTTAAAAGCACCGTTTAATCTTCACTCATAAACAGCTTTGACGTACACGATTTTAATGTACAAAATCGCCATTTAAATTAATCACCATTTCACACTTGCTTGTGTAATGCGATCTTTATAAAAAGTAAATTATTTAAAACAAACAAAATGTTGTACTTTTCACTATACACTCGCATAATATTTTCTATCGTGTTAACAACGTCAGTGCTTTTCGTCTACTAAAATGTACCTATTAAAGACGTAGGTATGCATCGTATCATATAACAATTTCTAATAACCATAAAAATATTATTAAAGATATAATAAATGATAATAACAAGCGTATTCCGATAAAGCCTAATATAATTATCGTTACTTGTTATTTATATATCGGATATTCACTTAGACGCGTCTAAAATTTCGCGTTTTGGTAAAATCCTTGCTTTGCACCAAGTAGGCTTTTATTATTAATACAATTTTCATTTTATCCATATTATTTGCATAATATATTATATTTATTATTTATTACAAAATACAATATCATATATAATTGCAAATATCAAAATTTGTTTCTATCACTTTATACTATTTTACTTTATTTTTATAAATAATTTTATATTTTATTTATATTTGTATATTTACCTCTTACCTATTTTATGGGCTATATATTGTAATCGTGTATATATTAACATAAGAGGGCAACTGGTACATTCGGTTGATAGGACACATCGTGAAACTTATACTCGGGAGGCAATTCGTATAATAATTATCAACCTTTTTTTCTTTAATAATTAGTTTATTCAAATTCTGATTTTGAAATTTTTAAACTAAATATAAGGAACGTATTTTTAAATACTTTGGTTTTTTATAACATTTAATAAGGAGTGTCTTGTGATGATATCAACTTCTTTTTTTCAAATTATAACCTAATTAATTCTCTTGTAAATTGTTAATCAGATGATTCTTTAGAAAATGTTAAGGCATTCAAATCACAATTTGAATGTGAGTTTGTAAGTTATTAAAATATTATTACTTAGGATAATAATCCTTAAAAATGGTTTTATTTATTATATTCTGACAGTTTTTACAAATAATAAAATATTTATAGATTAATATTAATTATACTATAATTTTCAAATAACTATAGATTCTATATCTTTCAAACTTATTATGATGGATCTATTATCCTTAGTACATACATTTAAATAACTCAAAACTACTTAGTACTCTATAAATACTACTTTAAATTTCGATTTATATACATCAACATTTTCAAAAAATTATCCTCTTTAACTTGCTTTATGAATCACTCTATATATTTGTCTATTAAGTTTATAAAATACTTTGAAATACTATGTTTGTCTTATATTTAGAAATATCTAGTAACATTCCTGAGTTGTTGCTCATTAATAAGAAATATTTATAAATATTAGGTTTGAATTGACAATTTATTAATTAGTATATTTTCTTTTTGTAGCCAACACAACCTAAAAACGAATTTAAATCATCAAAAATGACATCTTCATTGAATAATAATCTTTCAGAACTTGACACATTACTTCAAGATCTTAGCAATTCACGCTATGCTGATAAAAAATGTAAGTATAGTATTAAAATTAATTGATCCATTTTAATTACATTCTAAAACAATATTAAATAGAAATGTACATTAAGCATGTACAATTGATTTAATCAAACTTATTATGAACAATTAAATATGTGCTATTCAAAAAAAAAAAAAATATATATATATATATTGTTTATTATCGGTTAAAAATAAGTAAATAATACTCAGAATGACACTGAATGAAAACACTTTATGCTCCCTTGTGTAGAATTGTTGCTTGTTCTTGTTCAATTAATGGTGGGAGAGGGGTATATAGTATAATACCTATACTGATGAGGAATTGATATATCAAAGTATAATGTGGGTGAGCTGTTAGACATAGAAATTCAAAAATTCAATAATAAAGTTAGCTTTACCTTCCTATGTAAAATAAGTACTTATCTCAATATAAATTAAATAATAATTATTAATGATATTAAAAATGAAAATAAATCATATTTATTAGTTAGGTCAACTAACCTGTATTAAATTCAGTATACTTATTGTAAAGAGAATGTAGAAGTGTCATTCCTGATTTAAAATTTTTAAATTAGCAAAATTAAACATTAAACATTTTTAGTTTGTGAAATTGTTTAAAAATAAATTATCATAATAGATTTTAAAACTTATTAATTATTTCTGTTTGTTAAATATGCAATTTTCTTATTTGTTGTTTATAAGTTATTTTATATGAGCACAATTTCAATGAAGGAACTGAGAGTGCTAAAGCCCCCAATTTCTTTCAGTTAGCTTTATGATCATGGATTACATAATGACTCGTCATGAGGGAGAAACTCTAGCCAACCCTCACCCCCTTGGCCCCTTCACTATTAAATAAACACATTTAATAATGGTTTTGTACAATTCTTATTATATACCATCATTAAATTAATATTTATTGACATACAATAACAACTAATTAATTATAAATTATAAACATTATGAGGGTGCTGATTTTAAAACTGTGGATGGCTAAGCACATCCAAACTCCCTCCCCAAATTGTAACTATACTTTAAATTGTACTTATTAAGCACCATTTTAGGCATTAATGAATCTTAATTTTTTGAAGCTTAAACCTATTAAAATATATTAAAGATCAAACATTTTATAAAAAAAAATCTGGATTAGAAAATGTAAACTTGTATTCGTCTTCTGAAAAATATATTTAACATTTACTAAAATAGTTTAATGTGTTATATGTTTGTATCAAGTTACAAATCTAAGGAACTCACTATAATTTATAGATTTGTGTATTTTGAGTATGTCTTATCATTGAGTAGGTCTCTTTAATGGATATATCAAATTAGAATTAAATGATAATTGATTGTATTCGAAAAACAATTTTGAATGGAGACTGTATCTCAGCCTCTATTTCTAATGTTATTAATATTATCATAAGTAGTTTTTTTTTTTTATTGTTCATTATAGCTTTAGCAGCATATGTTGTTAGATTTATAGATTTAAACATTATATATATATACATTTGATACAATTGGTTACAATAATAATGACTTATAACTATTTAGTTATTAAATGTTTTTCTCTATTTTTATGGTCTTGAGAAATAAGTAATTTATTTTTAATTTAGTAATATAATTAGATTAGGTACTTAAGTTAAAGTTAGGTTAGTTGAACTATATTTTTAACAACATTTTTGCGTATATTATTGTTATAAACTTATAGGTCAATACATAACATATAATAGTAAGAATAGATTCACGGTATTGGTATAAATATATATAAAAACTATTCTAAATATTTTGTAAATGTCATTGTGCGTAGAAAATAATAATATATTATATTAACAAAATGTTTCAAGTATCTACAATAAATATTTTTTGAATTACAATAAAATAACAAAAATTGCTTGAGGAAAAATCCTTATTTTACATTTGAATATCCGATTTCAATAATGTTTAAACTTACTAACTTACCATAAAAAATAATAAAAAAAAAAATTAATGATCTGAATTTTGGATTTTTTTTTTTGGATTGCTATAAAAAAAAAAATTTGAAGAGCTTTGTACTTTAATATATTGAAGCCTTTGGTATAAACATTGAAAATGATGAATCTTTTACTACACATTTTAGAATAAAAATATATTAATTTGTTCATAGTACCTATGTATACCTATGTATATTTTAAACTCTTACTATTTTATTTATTTCTGTGTAAATTGTTTTATTAAAATTATGTTTAATCAATTTTGTAATTTCAAATTTATTTAGTGGTTAATGGAAATTCTTATTCTATTCCAAAAAAAATAGTAAATATTCCAACACGTCCGTCAGTGGATTCTCTTCTAGATGAGTTGGATACATCACTTTCTTCAAAGAGGTAAAATAATAAACTAACTTATATTTATTTTAAGTGTTTAAGTTTAATAATAGTTGATGAATATCAATTAGTGAATTAATTTAAATATATCAGAGAAACTGTTTATTTTAAAATTTAAGTTTAATTTCAAATGTATGAATTACAATTTTAAAATGTATGTTTAATACTCAAATTATAATGAACCTATATACTAAATAGTGTTATAATATAAAAATGTGCATATAAGTTCATAAAAACTTCAAATAGTTGTAAATATAAAATCAACAACTACTCAATATCAATATAAATATTTTTTAATTATCATCTACACTGGTTCTGGGTCAATCAACTGACAACCATTCAACTGACAGAACAATCATCTGACAACCAAAATACCGACTGGGTCAATCGACCGATAACCAAATTACCGACAAGGACTATCGACCGATAACCAAATTACCAATAAGGACTATCGACCGATAATAATATAAAGTAGCCATTAATGTCACTTTTAAATTTTACTTCATAACAAAGGATATAAGGTTTTATATTCTTTGAAATGTCGAATTGTGTAAATTGAATAATTTGTGATGGTTTTATTTGTTGTAGTTCTCACTGTGTCTTAAAATTATTAAGTTAATTAAACTTATATAAATAAATAATTATATAAAAAAAAAAAAAATAAATTTACCAATAAATAAATTATATAATTAATCAGAAATAAATAATTAAATTTATTAATTTCCTTTTAATATAGAATTTGCAATAAAAACACCAGTTTGACAAGCTTCTGGAGCATGATTATGCTCTTTGTCGCCCCATAATGTGTATATTCTATTAATTAGAACTGTGGACTTACATCCTTTGCTTTTAAATAGATTTTTTTCATAATAACAATAAAATAGACCATTTCTATTTTTATCATTTACTATTAAATATTCTTTGATAACTATTTTTTCTCAGCCTTATTGTGACGGAACAAATATAACAATATTTCTCCATTTTACCTATATCATATAATATACGCACAGAGACTTGTTTCTTCAACATTATACACAATCGAAAAAAAAGTACTGTTTAAGTTAGCAATTGAGTGCCCGTTGTCCCCTGGTAAAATGTCTCAATAAGATAATAAAAACATTAAATTATGTATATGGACAGCTTATCCAATGCACACTGAATCGTTTCTATAATGTTCTAATATTTGATAATTTCAGTGTAAACCTAATTATTTTATTATTTTACAAATTTATTAAGGGGCTCAGTGCCAGTTTTCCAAACTTCCAGCAATAATCTACTGCTTTATAACATTACTACCGGCTACATTATTATAAAAAAAATTGTATCATTATTATTTTACATGTTTATAAAAACATTTAATCAATATTATTAACATATTTAATATTCATTGTTGGCAATTTTTTAAATAAACATGTATATTAAAAGTGACATTAAATGACTACTTTATTAATTATTGTCAGTCGATTGCTCTATCAGTTGAATGGTTGTCAGTCAATTGTCCATCTCTCATCTATACCATTGTATAATGAGTAATGACAATGCGTTGCATTTATTTTTGAAATTTTAATTTTTTACATGCATTATATTTTATTGTGTTTATAATCTTAATATATTGTTTAGGTACTTGTTAATTATTTTTTATTTTTAATTGAGTTTGCCTATTAAAAGTATTATTTAGTATAATAAATTTATGTTGAATACTCGTGTTGATAAATGTAATATAAATTTTATTTCTTTAGTAACAATGGACAATTGATTTCAAAGATGATGACGGAAGAAACCACTACTACAACTACTCGTACAGTCGGTCCAACTGCTTCTTCGGCTACTCGAGAACTTGATGATTTAATGGCTTCATTATCAGATTTCAAGGTAAGAATTTGTATAAAAAAACTTTATATTTTTATAGTTTAAACTTAGTGCATAAAATAATGCATACAATGTGAAATGGTTATATTAAACCTTTGGTTTAACAATCCTATACATTTATTATTAGTTTAATATTATTCAAGCATTTGTGTAAATTTTGGCAATAAACTCATATCAGAACTTGTTCAAGTATTTAAGAAAATTAAAACTTTCAAATGTTGGCAAAGAATTATTTAATTTTGTTTTCAAAATATATAAAAATTATTAATGTAAAAAAAAGTTCTTTTGATACTTC
Source organism: Pentalonia nigronervosa (assembly GCA_014851325.1). Taxonomy (NCBI): domain Eukaryota; kingdom Metazoa; phylum Arthropoda; class Insecta; order Hemiptera; family Aphididae; genus Pentalonia; species Pentalonia nigronervosa. Next base: position 82,353 of record JACXSJ010001234.1, on the reverse strand, counting down.
TCATTAAGTACGTATTGGTTTTTATATCTCAATAATCAAAATGTAATTTATATAAGTACATAATATATAGTACCACTAGAAGTGTGGTTTCTATAAAGTTACTTTTAGAATCATTTTACATATTTCATACAATTTACCAGTAACTGGTTAAAAGTATTTTATGATTAATAATTACAAAAACTAATGACTTAAAAAAAATATTTTAATAAATTTATACTTTTTTTAAAATATGAATTTATCTTTTAATATGCAATTTAATATTATTTATAACTAATTTATGTTGTTACTTTTATAAATTTCATGAAATTAGCAAAATGGTAAATAACTTTATATAAAATTTATAATAAATAATTACATTAATATTTGGATTCTGAATGTTAATGAGTATTTACTTATTATCCTAATACTACTCATAACATCACTTTATGAATGATGAGTCAAGACTAAGGTTTGGACTTTGAAGCAAATAAAATGTAGGTTTTTTATTTTTATAAAATTGTTTGCTATTGTTTATTTTTAGTGTCTTGTGATTGTGTTCATAATGTTTTTTATAATATATAAATTGACTTATCAAATTAATTTAATTTGAGATATTTTCTTCTTGTTAAAATTAATTTGTTTTTCATTTATTTTCTTATTAATCTTTCATTTAGAATCTTACTACTAATTAGTAAAACAAACTATTTTAGATCCTTAGGAGTGATGAATGTATTGGTTGGTTTTACAATGAGTTGTATGTGTGTATTTTATTTTTGTCTGTAAAATGTAAAAATCTTTCAGTACTTTTTTAAATAATCGAAAAAAGCACACTAAAATAGCTCCACCACCTTTTTGAGTGAAATGATGTGTAGAAAACAAGAATTTTTATACAAACTAGTTTTTTCTTTTATATTTTTTATTGTAATTCTACAAACTGTATAGACTTCCATTTTTCACCAAATATTTATAATATAATTTTCTAGATGATAAAAAAATAACATTAAATATTTTTGCTCTTTTTATACTTTTTATAAGCATTTGAAATGTTCTACTTTTTTAAAAAAAATTTCAATTTATGCTTAATGATATTTTTGTTTATATTATTAAAAATCTTGAAAATTTAGCACAATGTTCCTCATAAGTTATTTTTACAGTACTTAAAATAAAAATAAATCAAAATACATAGTCACAATTTTTGATATTTGGTTGAATTTAATTTGTTGTAATTCAAAAATTTCCCAATGTTAATTATAATTTTATATATTCAATGAAATTTTCAAAATATTTAGATAGATTTTAAGCTATTTATAAGAGTTACTTATATATTTTTGAATTTTTTTAGTATTTTTATACCTAAATAAAAATAGTTATACATGGTCAAATAGCTTGAAACTGCATTTTGAGATTCCTCTTAAATTGTTTTTATAGCAACCTAAAAATATCAAAATAGTTAGTATATACAATTTTTTTTAGATATATTTAAGTAAAAATATTGACAAAATTAGTCGGGGTTAGTTATTTTGTTGTAATTCAAAAAATATTGTTTCTAGAGACTTGAAACTTTTTACTATAACATGTAGTATATTATTATTTACTATACACAAAAACATTTTCAAAATATTTAGATAAATTTTAAGCTATATATACTTGCATATTCACACCATTCTACGGTGTGTTGGTATTGATTTTAAAGTTAATTACAACAATATATGATGCATTGGTATAAATATATAATAGTATAGTAATTAGATAATGATATGGAGTTTTTAAAAAAATTAATTCAACCTATCACATTACTTTAATAGAATAAGAAAACATAATATAGACTGTCATCGCTCAGAATCGTTTTTAATATCTATTAACAGTGACTTAATCATGTACATATTAGACACCTACTATATGTTCATAATTACTTCTATTCTCTGACTTTGTCATATTGTCTTTATAATGTATAACTTATTCAATACTTTAATACATTTAGATTTTTCAAAAAAATATTCATAATAATATTGAAAAACATTGTGGTCCATAAATCATAATATTATATAGAATTGCAGTTTTCTATTGTGATGTTTTATGTACCCATTGTACATTGCACACTGTTTTAATATTGTTAAATCTTTTTTTAGTGCATTTAATGTACTCAAATAATTAGTTTATAGCTTAAAAATGGTACAAATAGTTAATTTGATAAGATTTTCTGAAAATTCTGTGTATTATTTGTATAATATAATATATATTATAGCAACTTTACACCATGTATGTTTATTGTTTTTGTGTGATCTCGTGACTTTTTAAACAAATATGTATTTTGTGTTTTCAAAAAAAATTGCATAAACAATAATTATGGTAGTTATTTTAAATTGAATCTAAGTACCTATTTATTTTTTTCTAAAAATATTTTAATATATTGATTTGTATGAATACTTATGATAGCAGTAATTTTATTATTTTAAAATTCTGAGTACATTTTCAATCAAAAATGATTTTTGTTAATTTAGCAATAAATGTCACGTCATCTTAATTCTGTAGAGAAATGTTTTGTAACTGGGGTAATAGACAATAAATTTAATGTTGGATTTTATTATTTGGCATCTGTAAGTTACTAAAAAATGACTTTGAATGATCAAAATTATGTGGTATAATTTTCCGTTTAGGTCCTTTGCCAAAGTCCTTGTAAGCATAATTACTTAACCTTGAATTTTTTTATCTTCAAACTTTAATAAAATAAAAAAAAATAAGTATCTATTTATAAAATGTAAATCTGTACAATTAGGTCATATATTCTAGTAAACTATTACAGACTTAAAATCAGATTTACACGTTTGGCTAAAAAAAAAAACGGACATACTCTAATTCACAATGTTTTAAGTTAAATGTCTGCACAGTGAATGCTTATTTTAGTTACATTTATAATTAATTATTTCATTGCATACGAATGAGCAAAAGCTAATTTAAATCTTTCCAAGTACTCAGTTGCGGAGTACTGGTTTGTCTAAGTTTGTTTACTACAACTATAACCGTCCTTAGCGTAATAAAACAACGTTTTAATGATTTTTACAAAATGATCGTTTCCATTTCCGGTTTAGGTCAAACCCGCAATATTACCATATGACATAGTTACTTGAGACAACGGCTATAGATATCGTGTATTAACCGACCTTACATATTTGACCCGTTAAGACCACATTTTGATCCGATTTAATAGTCATATATACATAATTATGTTTATTGAACACCTGCAAGAGTGTATATATTTTTAAGATATTTTTGTTTGTCATCATATTTTTCAGAGAAAAATAAAAAATCGATTAAGATAAAACGGGAATTTTCACGCAAAATTCGTTTTAGATGAAATCGATTTTTTTTTTTTTTGTGTGTAACTCATAAACGAATAACCAAGAATACTTGAAAATGTTCACCAATTGTTTATATTATTTTGTATTCATAGTAAGTTTAAAATATTTCGACATTTTGAGGTATTTATTTATTATTAGGTATCATGTTTTTTCCTAAAAGCCTTGTTAATTTCATAAAATGTTTATATTAGTATTTTCTATATAAATGGTATAATTTTCAAAATATTTTAAGCTATTTATAGGCATATAAAAAATTCGCTTTGTCATAAAACTTGAAAATTGAATATTAAGTTTCTCGTAAATTGCTATTATAGTTATTTTAAAATATTAAAGATATACTTGGGCACTTTTTTTTAGCATTTGAAGTTTTAATTTTGTAGTTAAGATTTATAAAATGATCAATTTTCATACATATGGTTTGATAATACAGAGTTCCAAATTAAAACTTATATTCAAACTAATAAATTTAAAAATAATTAATTATAATTTTTTTTATGGGCATTTGAAGTTTAAATTTGAACGAAATAAGATATTTAAAGGAAAATTAACGATTTCAATTCTTTTCTTGTAATTCAAAAATATTATTAGGGGGCTTGCGACTTTTAAGTATATTATTATATTTATTTATGTACACAGTGTTATTTTCATAACATTAGATAAATTGTATGATTTTGCCTATTTATACCACTTACCTTTTCATACCGTACTACATTATAAGGTGATATTGATTCAAAAGTTAATGAGCAATAACAGTTATTTATGATATAAATAAATAAGTTTTATTATAATAATTAAATATTATATTAAAATAATAAATACAATGTTTTCGACGACAATTAATTCAACCTATCCTATATACTTATGGTGAAATAAATTACTACGTATAATAGCAATATAAATATAATAATGTCAAAAAATATACTTATAGTATTTAGGTTGACAAACCTTCTTCGTCTGAAATAGTATTTTGTATATAATTGTTTATCAGAATTCAAATTTAACACTTATATTACTATGACTTACTCAATGATGAGGAACAGGTATACCCTAATATGTGTTTAATTTCATAAATTATTGATTATTTATTACTAATTAGTAATTATCACCAATATTATATAATAAATTCTATGAACCCAAAAATAATAACCTCTACTTCCTAAAAAAATATGTAATTCTGCACATGAATTGATCATTTTTACGAGTTGGCTAAACTTTTAGATATTTTTTTGTTCTAAAATCAATTAAAACTATTATAATTAACTTATGTTTTATATAACTTGGATTTATGACCAAACAAATCCAACTGTCAATTATTTGAACTGCATTAAATTATTACACTTTCGATGCAATGAAAAATATTATGTAATTATAATACTCATTTCAAGGTTCAAATCATAATCGAATTGGAAATAAATATTAGAAATATGTACATATTTAAAACGGAAAAATCAATTGTAGCCGTGTCCCATGTAAAATTTTTTTTTTTTTTTATAACTCAAGAATTATAAGATTTATAAATCATAAAGTATATTTTCGGTATAATAAATATCTGGTCTAACGTATATACTATAATACAGTTGTAAAGCTTAGGAAAAATATATCTAAGTTGAAAAAATACAGCTTTGGTTTTAAATATAGTCTATTTTTTGATACTTAAAAACAAACATCCACATGTTTTAGAAAGCATATAAATTGGGCAAGCATAGGTGTATAAACACGTTCTTTATCCAAGTTTCTGTTTATTTTTTATTATTTTTATGTGATATAATAATAATTTATAAAATTTTATCTTATTTTGATTACTATTTACGACATGGTAGCATAATAAATCCTCAGTTAAAGCGATATTATGAAACTTTTTATGTAACTATAGGCGATAAGACGGGAAATTTTCACCAACTATCATATTATAAAAATATTAAGGACGTTTTAATTATAACAATAATCTAATTTAAACCTCACATTACCTCTGTACCTATTAATTAAATAAATGAGTTATGTACACCATAACTATTATGTATTTATAATTTATCTGTTTGCAAGGTAACTTGTTCATTAACTTATTTTTTAATAATAATTTGATAAATATTATATTATAAATTTAAATCAAATTGTTTTATACTGCTATTAATTGCCTATATATAAAATAATAAAAAAAACTAAAACTTAATGATAATTTGTTACAATTTTAAAGACTATTTTCGATGGTAACGCGGTTCTAATTAATTTTTTCATCTTGTACTAAGGTTATTTAGTGGGTAATTACTATAATATTAAAATTTACTATGTTTGATATTTTTTGCAAATAATGTCTTTCTTGAGTACCTATATTATCTTGTATGCGGATAAACTACACTGTCAAATAAATTATGATAACAGTAAACTTGCTGATTGACTTAATATGAGAAATATGTAGTTTAACTTCCCTAGTTAAAAAAATAGAAATAAAGATGGATATACATTTTTTTATATTATTTTTATTTTTAATAGAATTTTTTAGAATTTTTATGGTAGTGTTTCAATGTTTGCACTTTGTTCAAACAAAAATATATCTTATAATATTATTCACGAGTTTATGACATTTAAAATTCTATTAAAATAATATGTAATTTTTGTTTTATAATAATAATAATTATTATTATAATGATTTATGTTGTTAAGACTTAAAATACTAAAACTATATAATATATATATAACACAATTATTATAAATCGTTTTATTCCGCTCACAAGGCGATACAAGTAAAAACAAACGTATAATATTAACTCTGATTTCAGTTGAAATATACATAAGTTGGTGTGTAATTTCATTTTAATGATGGGACTTTAAATAATAGTTTTAAAGGCAAAAAAAAAATATACTTCCATATAAAGGTGTAGCTAAGGTCACGCAAAGACAGTTATTGATGAAGGCAATATAATATTTGTATAGATAGTAACGACCAGATTAACTAAAACCAGACACATATCATACAATGTCAAAATGTAATGGTTTAAGTGATTTATTATTTTTTGTGGTTTCAACTTTGTATAATATTAATGAATGTTTAAGATAAAACATTATTGGGTGGGCTACTGCAGTGCATGTATTATATCTGTGATGTAATATTAAATTAAAAATCAACAATAAATAATCACTTTCAAAAAACGATACTGAATGATGTAGGAACTCTGCTTACATCTTTCAATTATTTTTTTTTCGAAGCAGTTATAATATTATATGAGTGATAGGATTTTATTATATAGGTACACGCTTGGAAAAACTTACCAGGAAAATCGAAAATTCCTTTTTTCAAAAGTAGCGTATATATATAGTATAGATTTCCATAAATAAATAAATTAAAAAAATATTGTGAGTTAAACTTTTATTTTATTTTATTGATTTAATGATGTTAATAATTATGCAAAACAAATACTATTTTTGTGAATTATACTCAAATATTTTTAACGATTAAAACTAAATTTAATTGTACATGTTTTTTTGAGATCTGAAAATATAAAAATGTTTTCAGTTTTTTCTTATTGCACAGTGACAATACGTTTTGATGTATTTAGTTTTTAGAAGACAGTAAATATTGACGTAGATTAAAGATTTAAATTCATAATACTCTATTTATTAATTATTATATGACTATAATAGCATCATACAGTTTTATGGCCAGCCATCATGTTTTTACTTTTTTGAGTTGGCTAAATTATGAAAAAACTAACGAACACGCGATTAATTACTCTGCATAATATGAAATATATTATAAATCATTGTACTTGATCCACGTATTATATTATACTGCATGAGATCTGAATTGCAAAACAAAACAACTGTCGTGTCGTTATCATCTTTAGATAATATGTAGTATACACAGTTTACGTCATAGCCACTGACTTGTTCCAATAACTATAAAAATTCCGTTAATTCGTGTTGAGGGTGTAGGAGTTGCCTATTTATTAAGAGGCAAACATTTAGTAGTTTATACCGGCAAATGTAAACTGGGTCGGCAATTACCTTTTTGTTGTAAACTTAGCCCGAAAATCTTCACCGATTAACATATACTGACAAATATAAATTACAGTATATTCTATCCAACCAAATTAAAATAAAATACAAACCGAAACCTATGTTAAAATGTGTTAAAACAGTCTATCATGGACCATTTTAATTTCAAAATTCTAAAACTAAAAAAAAAATAATTGTTAGAAATCACGCTTAAAAAATATAAAAATGAAGAAATATCAATAGATAATTACGTCAAATATGAACATGTCTTTTTAATTAAAAAAATTAATTTAACTTTCATTTTTACACTTACAATTTTTTATTTGTATAATTTGATTCTGCTTTTAATGAATTTTCATACTTTTTATTAGTATGAAAAAGAAAATAAAACAAAATAATTTTGGTACATAATGAAAATCACCTCCTCGTAGTGTTCTATCATTTTTACCTGAAAAAAAACCGGGCCGAGTTTACTAAGACCTTTTAACTTTTTTTTTCTTCGGCCCTAGATTACAATTGTTTGTTTATATGTATCGCGGCGGCCTGGTATATGGAAAAATCAATCCATCTCAAAAATTAAATGCCAATTATTCAGAAAAAATTATATTGTCCCGTAGAATATTTGGATTTCAATCATTTTTTTTTTTTATTTGAAGTTAAAAACTTTATTCAGCTAGTCTCCGATTTTTTAATTTACTTTACATTGTCTTGTAACTTATTCTACGACTTCAGAAAATAGAGTTTTTAAAATCGAAATCCAATGCAATTTAATTAAAGTTATTGTCTTTCAAATAAAAAAAAAATTATCGAAACCTGACTATTTCACAAGGTGTGGGAGTTTTTCCCGTAAGGCAGTTATTTTTGTACTAATAACTCTCAGCTGTAACACACAACACATTTGATTTTCAGATAAAAAAAAAATATAAATCGATCCGATCTTGTTTCGTTGTGTTGTTCGTCGAAATTTAAACCGCATGTTACAATTTTCGTGGAAATAACGTGGCAGCAGCAGCAGCATCAATAGTATCCGCGCGAATGCGCGATCATAAAGATTTGGGAAGTCCCACTCGAAATATAACGGGTAAACGATTACATAACGATTGTAAGTTCTTACTAGAAAAAAATCCCCTGTACGTGTTCTTACATAGAGAATAATTAAATGCATCACTTCTTGCATACTGTACAAGTGTATAACATATATATAACGTTATTATATAATCTTAACTTTTTAGACTTGTCATTATTACATAAATTTATGATACGAAATTGTATGGACAGTCTATATTTTAGTTGAATTAAGTACTTGTTGGTTGTTAAAAATTGGATAAAAGACGTTATTTTTGCAATAAAAAAATCCATTTTAACCTCACCAACTACATATTTACTTTGTCAGCCCTGATTCTGAATTTGTTCTAGTATCGGAATTTTGTTATTGTCGTGTATATGAATATATTTTTGGACGTAAAAAATAATGTAATATAAGTTTTTTTCGTGTGAGAACTTACGTATGTGTAGTTTTTCCTGCTCTACTATACCTATTATTGTCTCGTGTGGGAGTGGGACTTACATTCGCATTGAACGCAGGTGTACGATAGTACGAAAGATCTTAGCTCCACGCCACTATGCCAGCATAAATTATAATACAGATCGTTGCCTCCGCAGCGGGACGATCGCCAACACGTACGATCGTTGGCGGTTGGTCACTGTCGCGCGCGGTCTTCCGAGCGATTTTATTTTCACTGCCCCACCGGTAGAAAGGGAACTTTAGTGCCTTGTGCAGACCAGCTTTTCGTTGTTGTTTTACCCATTATTGGCAGTTTCCAAAAATAACTTTTAAACGAGACGGGAAATTTTCGTCCCTTCTTGTGCGGTGCAGCCGCGGGCGGGATTTGGCAGCCGTGGGCAAAACAACTTGCGTTTTATATACCGTAGCCGCGGACCGCCGACGCTTCACAAATCCAAACAATTCTGTCAGTGACTTTATCGTTTGTAAAATAGTAATAATAGTAACAACAACAACAACAAAACTTGTAGCATCGACGTCTACGATTATACTTCAATTTTTATGCTTGTCGTATTATAATATAGTTTTGATTATAATCTCGAAGAAAAATACGGTCCAACGCAATATTATAACACATAACTCCGTCCGAGTATCGTTTACAGTATACATCACTTAACAGTTAACACTATAACAGGTACTTACACATAGTTATTTAAAATAATTCATTCGATTTCGATTGTGTATATTATATTTTAATTTTTTAGGTTCACAGTGATAATTAATGTATCAAATAAAATAATAATATTTAATATATTGTCTATGGTACTTGTAATTCAATGTTTTTTATTACTTCCTTTGGTTACGCGAACGAAATCTTATCTATTTTCAATTAATTTTATACTTGCTCCAGCCATATCCGTTGTAATTTTCCTCGCCGATTTTTAGCTTCTAGTTGATGGTAATGTCATTAGATACACAGTACCTATCTTTATCACATCCGCAAAATAAATATAGTCACACGAAGTCAGATTAGGTGGGCCACAGGAGGCCAGATTTTAAACAAATGAATAGTTTCGTATATAACCTTGTACCATAATACTATGATGATTATTTTAACTGCAGTATATGATCGCATTATATTTAAAAATGAAAACGTTTTTAATAAAAATATATATTTACCGAAAAATAATATTTTTAACGATTTTTACTATTTTAAAGCGCATTATACATGATCATATTGTTATAATATTATATGCTATATCTACTAATTCCATGTTTCTCAACAGGTATCCAGTCCGGTACGGGCTAGCTACGCTACCGAATCGACTGACTCGGCGGTGCCACGGTTGGACTGCATGCTCGGCAGCCTCACGGCCGAGATGAACAGACAGGGCGTGAATACGACTCAGAAAGGATGCTGCACGGCATGCGACAAGGCCATTGTCGGGCAGGTGATAACGGCACTGGGCAAGACCTGGCATCCGGAACACTTCACGTGCAACCACTGTTCCCAGGAGCTGGGCACACGCAATTTTTTCGAACGTGAAGGCCGACCGTACTGCGAACCAGACTACCACAACTTGTTCTCGCCCAGATGCGCTTACTGCAATGGACCCATACTCGATGTAAGCACAGTGATCAGGTTGTTAGTGAATTATGCGCGTCGAACATACTATTATGCACTGCACCCACGACCCACCCACCCACACACACACGTTCGTAGTTATACGCTTCGTCGTGTGTACTTTAAAAATTGATTCTAAGTAATATTTTTAAACCTTTTCGTTAAATGAGCGCATTTTAGTGAAACCACATTTTCTTTCACACTTTACAACAGTTTTTTCGCTTCTTATTTGATGATGTTTACCATTTTTTCACTGTGTTTATTCAATCGGCTGGTCTATGTACATTTTGAAAATACGATTAAAAATTTTTTTCGTAGAAAATACAAACGCGTGCTGGGGGGAAGGTGTACTAAATATAATGTCTTTTCCAGCGAAAACCGTCACCGGAAATTACTAGCTAACTGCGGATTTTCATTTGGTTTTTTTCCCCGATTTTCAGAAATGTGTGACGGCTCTAGAGAAGACCTGGCACACGGAACACTTTTTCTGCGCCCAGTGCGGCAAGCAGTTCGGAGAGGAAGGATTCCACGAGCGCGAAGGTCGTCCGTACTGCAAGGACGATTATTTCGACATGTTCGCGCCCAAGTGCGGAGGGTGCACCCGGCCCATAATGGAGAACTACGTGTCGGCCCTGTCCACCCAATGGCATTCCAGCTGTTTCGTCTGCCGGGTAAGCCGCGAGTTTCCAATGATAATAGATGATAATATTATGTTATTAGTGATATGATACAATTAATAAAATAACATTTGACGTTTTGGTTTTTCTAAACGTATTGATATTGTATAATACTATAAACATTTTCGAGGATGTGCGTGTGTATTATTAGCCGATGAAAATTTTTTTGTTGTTTTGTTTTTGTATGTCGCTGCACAGCTCTACGCTCCTTAATAATATACAGATGTGAGCATATTATTTTCATTGTATTTGTGTATACTATATGGTCGCGTCTGGCATTGGACCAGCGTGAGCTCCAATATGTACCGCGGCTATTATAATATATCGTATAAGCGATCTATGTACGACGATGGTCAAATTAAAACTAATTATATAACTAATCAATCGTTGTCGTCGTCATAGTCGTGCACGCGACAATTATATTGTATATATTAACCACGATAAAATAAATAGTTTTATCACTAAATAAGCAACAATTCGGCCGACGCATCCCATTCTTTGACCCCCTCTCCATAGCCGTAACTCTCGTTTCATTGACTGTTAAATTACTTGCTGCGAACCACGTTTGTATGGTCAGGAATGGTTGACGAACATCACAAAGTTGCTAATATACCTTACCTATTTACTTTGTCATGATTAATAACTGTTGCGGTATACCATTGTCCCGGGCCGTTGTCAATCATAATAAGAGTAAAAATTGTTGAAAAAACCACACACTGTCCACCTATAGGAAGGATTGAGGGAGGGGCGTATGATGTGTTTTTGAATGAAATCAAATATGATAACAGCACGAATGAATACTAAAGCCCAATGGGATACCACTGCGCATCTTTAATTATAGGTGGCCGCTTATTGTATTGATAAAATATTTGTTTCTAAAAACCTAACACAAAAAGTATATCTAAGGTTAGGATGTTTGTGACCTCAAAGACTCTAAAAAAAAAGCATGCTCTTGAAACAATAAAATATATGGCATTATAAAATTGTGTAATTTGCATTATTCATTCAAAAAATATGTATTACTTATACATTTTTAAAAATATTAAACTTTATAAGCTGCGCTGTTACTTTTTATATCACATCATTTTTTTAAATATGAGCGTGGCTTTTAAATATGTTTTTTGAAATCTAACATTAATAATGTAGAAAAATGTCGTTAACCCCCCTCTCAAAAAAAAAAAAATAAATAATTAATTTATAGCTAGCTAAAATGTGGAAAATTGTGATATACTGATGTATAAAACTAAACAAAAATGCTTCTACATCATACCAAGTGGATTTATAGTTTGATCTGCAATGTGCACGATTAAAAGAAAAAATGTATGAAAGTCATAAATATCCTAACTCTTATTATATCGTATAATATATGAAATTATATCGAATGTCGTCGTTTTAGCGTTTCGTTTGTTGTGTTGTTGCCACTATTAATTCGCTTTAAAAGAAAAATTATAAAAACTCACGACTTGTATAATAGTATAATATATACAGACATATATTTTTGTTTGTCTTGTCGTATAATATATATGATAATGTTGCAACGATTGGGATTTCGCTCGTAACAATACGTCTGTCGTTCTATATTCTAACACCACGTTCCGACTGTTGATGCTGCTGTTGTGGTGGCGATGGCGGTGGTTTAAACGCAGTCGTCTAACAATCGGCCGCGACATTTTGTGCATTATAGGATTGCAAGCTACCGGTCACTGGCAAATCTTTTTACGCCATCGAGGGAAAACCAGCGTGTGCGAAATGCGTCGGTGTCGATGAGGAGGATTGAATGCTCATAGACTTTATATATATATATTATACTATACCTAATATTTGTATCTTCGACGATGTTACATAATATTATAATATATCAACGTAGAATGTTTCATCGCGATTCGTCTGCATAATATAATAATATGTCTGCACATTTATATACTATTGTAAAACCAAAAAATATATACAGTTAATAATTTACTTTGTTGCATGTCGAAATAAACAAAATTTATATTATTATTATTATTATTATAGAAAATGTTCATTTGTTACGGTCGAAAATTTTAGCTTGCCACACGATCGGGATAATGTGATGTCATCGACGGTGTCCTCGAACATAATATTATAACTTCAGCAGTACCTATATTCTTTCTCTCTACCACCACCCACCCCCACCGCAAAAAAAATTAACTTCAGCACTGCCAATTTACGTTGTTTCGTCGTAATGGACGCGTGTATGAGTGCACACCGAGATTTATAAAAAATAATGTATAGTGTCAAGGCCAAAAAACGTTCGTTTCTGTGAATAAAACATTCAGTCCATAATTTAAGACGTAATCATTAGTTCTTGGAAGGTCATCCCTCTGTCGGCCGAAAAAAACAGTTTCACTATTACGTTGCGGGTTGCCCTCGCCTATACAAAATGATATGACTACATTTGACATGCCAAACACGCGGCCCACGACTTATTTTTTTTTTTATGGCCCGTGGCTACCAATATTTAATAGTAAAAATTAAATTAATAAAAAAAAAATTATATAATTTTCATTTCGTGTTACAACTGTGTTAGACAGAGATATACATTTTTATGCGCGGCCTCCTAGTAAACTCTTCAATATATTTTGGCCCTGTTAATACTTTGGGTCTGACATGCCTGATCTACATACTTGTATTCGAGTATATATATATATATATATCTGAGTTCAATTGCTGGGAGTATACCGACAGTGATGAATTAACATATAATGTTTTTAAACTAAAATTGTATTATTTAAATATAACGATCGCTTTAAAGACGCTTTAAAATTATACTTCGATGTGCGCTCATCATATAACGGCAAACCGAAATGACTCAATTCCTCGCCTCTCGATTGACTAATGCGCACCATCAACCGTGGTCGTTCTTACTGCAAATACCTATACATCTATATACAGTCGGTGGCATAGTCAAGTCTTGAGGGGGAACTGATAGTTTATAATATATAAGGCGAGGAGGCTTAATTACGCATAAAAATCTCCAATAAGTTTGATGCCGTGGTTATATATATATATATATATATATAATTTTAGACTTTTACAACAAAATCTTCATACAAATTACAATTGCAGCAATTTATGCATGCGTGCGGTAACGTCTTGTACGCAATATTTCACAGATCACCGAAAGCATTTAAAATTTTCCCGAAATGTTTCCGCTGTCCGCCGCCCCTCTGCTCCTCCCCGGCCACGTGCTTGCCCAATGTCCAATGTTTCCTCACGACTGCCCATATCCATCCTACCTGTAGCCCTGCACGGCGTGAATAATCGGAACGGGACCGACGACGACCGGCGGCCATTATTCTCGCGTCGTGGCGCGCATCACGACCGATCGTCGTTCGTCTCACAAACCCCGTCGCGTTGTCGCGATGGTCTGCCCCTCCCCCCCCTTCCGCCCGCCCGCCCGCCCGCATTGTAATATTTATCGTGTTCTGACCGCCGCGGCGTCCGTCTCATGTTCGCAGGACTGCCGTATGCCGTTCGTCAGTGGCCAGTTCTTCGACCACGAGAGCCAGCCGTACTGCGAGACGCACTATCACGCCAAGCGCGGGTCGCTGTGCGCCGGATGCCACAAGCCGATCGCGGGCCGTTGCATCACGGCCATGTTCAAGAAGTTCCATCCGGAGCATTTCGTGTGCGCCTTTTGCCTGAAACAGCTCAACAAGGGAACGTTCAAGGAACAAAACGAGAAACCGTACTGCCATTCGTGTTTCGAGAAGCTGTTCGGGTAGACCGGCGCAGTCGGTGGTGGTGCACCACGTCGCCGTCCCCGGTGGTGACGCGACGAGGATCGGCGGCGGCGGCGGCGGGCCGATACACGATTTGCGTTAAATTATTATGCGCAGTGCTCGACTTGGCAAAATTAAAGCAGGGGGACTCTGTTGACCATAAAAAGAGAGCGTCCCCACATCACTCATTAAACGTTACACTAAGCCTTAAAAATAAAAGTAGGGGTACGCTAAAATCTCTGAAAAATTAGTCAGGGGACTCCCCCCACCCCCCACACACACACACAAGTCGAGCACTGACACGGTCACGCCGCCGTCGATTTCGCAGAGCAACAAACAACACGTGTATTTTGCACGACCGACGAATTCACCCGCTCTCCATAATGTTAGGTTTACGATTACTGCCGCGTGTGACCGCCGAACTATGTGTTTCGAACTCCCACACAAAACGGCCAGTACTCCGCACGCCTTGTAAACATTTTAATATTAGATATTCGTTTTTCTTTACTAACACGATATAATATATTTATATTATTATTTTACTTTTTATCCAAATAATTTTCAAACCTGTACAAAAAATTTTTGTTTTCCATATTGGTTTTGTACTTTTATTAATAGCCTATATTGTTATATGTTTTTTTTTTTTTTAATTTTATTTTTTTTTTTTTTTGTAATTAATCTGCCTGCGTACCGTAGGCATTTTATTTCACCCCATTCCAATTTTTAAAATCACAACCTCTACGTATAATAATATACTGCAACACCATTTCAGTATCATAATTAAGTGGCATTCCACAATTGGATATTAATGTCTTAAGATTTTAATGGTAATTATTATTGGTATTTTGTGAATTGACGATAACTATTTGAAAATGTAAAACAATATTATGTATTTTCATTGTTATTGCTTTCCTGGAAATAGGAATGTCTATAATAAACTGTTTGCAAATACTTTCATTACCCGCTATGTAGAATTTATGTTTTTTTTTATAACTTCGCCTGTATATAACATAATATTAACTGTCAGTTGATAGTAGATAGCAAACAATATTTATTTCTAATATTATCTGTTGTACGATCATCGATGTTGTGTTATTTTACCATACTCAGACATGTCATAACTCATAATGATTAAGATTTAAAACAAATTATATTATTGTAGATGAACAACAATTAATACTTTGCTTAAATTGACCGTGAATAATCTACGAATTCAAATTATCAATTTTATAACACTGTTCATAATCAAAAACAAATATTTATACTTAGCTACCTAGTACATATTAAAAAATCATTGTAAAATTAATTAAGACATTGTTATCATTTTTTGTTGACTAATTAAAAATATATTAAACATAAATGACATGGGTTTTTCAATATCAAATAAAACCACCTTTATTATCAATGTTAAAAATACATTAAATTATTAGATAATATATAGGTCTCACTATTAGATGATTAAAAATCATCTTAAACGTTTTTTTTTTTTTTTTTGAAAAGTGAATTTTAACTATAAACCAATGAATCAATGAAGTATAAAATATGGTTTAATAAACTATTATATTTTATTTTTGTTAAAAAATGTTTCGATTTTCGACTTAAATAACTTTTCTGTTGGAAAGTAAATCTAGTTGGTACTTTTGTGAGATCAAAATTCTTAGTAAGTAAAAAGAGTTAGTAGTGGGCTGTCCCGGTTGAGTGAACAGGACTGGCTTAAGAGGGTGCTACACCTACACGTTGTCTCCGTCTAAACCAACGTACTGTGTAGCTAATAATTTACATTCAGTATAATCTATGTAGTGTTGATAGTTTCAATATTACAGTAAATATAGAGCAAGGTATTATCAATTCTTAAAGGTTAGAATCTGTTATCGGGGTTTTTTTTTTAAATTTTAATTTCAATGCTAGTAACGGCCATTTTAAAATTTTAATATTTTTAAGACTCGTAACCAAGTTTGAAATTAAAATATAAAAAAAAAAAAAAAACTGACGAGGGATAATAAATAATAGCTCAATTTACTGTAATATTAAAACTAACAACACCACGTAGATCATCCCGAACGCAGATTTGCTAAAAGCACAGTACGTTAGTAAAACCGCGAACTAAGATAAACGTATACTTTAAATCGTGGATGGCATATCCATAGCACGCGAAAAGAATTCGAAGGCACCTTCATTGGATCGATACCAAGGGTTTCGACCACATCACTTTCCCAAGTGTCTAACCTTTCGGCGTATTAATAATATCCGACATTTAATTGATAAATGCCGTTATGCCCCAGTGTATTCCGTCTATTTGTTCACTCGCGAGTAACAATACAATAATACATTTTTCTAATGATAACATTATATCTACTTGCCGTTGTTGTTACACGCATTTCACACCTTATAGGTGTTGATCGGTTACTCGGCATTCATTAATTCACCGTAGTAATGGATGTATCGGATGTGTAAAAAATTTGAGTTCAATTATAAAAATCATTGCACGCGAAAAACAATTCTTAGCAGAGACGGTTAACTAATTTTTGACCCCCCCCCCCTCCCCCACTCACCCATCGCCAAAGTACCTACAAGATTCGCTTATCCGAAAATATATTGGAGCACCTAAATAATTAAAGCATTTTTAACACTGTAAAGTTTATTTAAACGTTCAGCGCTCAGAAGCTTAAAATTTAGATAAAAAAAAAGTTAATATTATGATGAATGTATTCATTTCAATTGATATGAACACGTTGTTTTTTTTTAATATATTGTTGTTGATTACAATAATAGTATGATGGATTAAATGTGTCTAAATAATATTTATGTTTTAACATAATTTGAGTTTTTTTTTTTTTTTTTTATCAAATTTAATATATTTTACGTATGATACACGTAATTATGATTTATACGCACGAATGCCTCTAAATTGCCTAACAAAAGCGCCTTCCAAAACTATTGAGCCGACCAAACGTGTTTTGATAGAAATGCTTTCTTTTCATTTCTCATCACGAGTTTGTTTTTTTTTTTTTGTTCAAATAAACATGCGACCAGTCAAGTGTAGGCCGCATAGAAATTCGTAATTTTCTCTCTATAATGTAAATAAATTTGAATATTGTAATAATTCCAACAAATTGTAAAGTTGTTATTTTTGTTTATTATATTGTATATTTTTTAACAATAACAATCTACATATATTTGATGGGTAACAAAAAAGTAAAAATGTTAGGCAGTTGTATGTAACATTTAAAGAATAATGTATTTTAAATTATAATCAATAATTACTATTTATTAACAAAAACAACTGCAAAACTTTTTCTATATCATACATTGATTGATTTCAATCATAATGCATATTAAATAATATGTCTAAATATAGTTTATATTGATTTTTTGAACTTAGGTCTTTTGGAATAGAAGCGTTAAAGTCAATTTTTAACAGTTATTCTTTGAAGATTACAAAGCTATTAAGATGGATATAACGTTTTTATATTGATTAACCTGATAAAATGTTCAATTTATATCATTTAAAGACTTGAAAATATAATGCAAGGTTTGTAATGAGTAGTTCTTACTGAAACCTAAAATGTAAGCTTTTTTTTTTTTTATCTCAATTAATAAAAAATGTTGAAAATAATTACACTTTTACAATAAGAAGTTGTATGTTAAATAACAAACCGGTACAGCATACATAAATTATGTTGACATGTTATCATCAATAAATATAGTTAAGTATCTATTGATATTGCATTAAGTATTTCAAACATCTAACAAATAATCTCTTAATATAGATTCTAATACCGGCTTTGTTGTGGGTTAGTAGAATATCATATCTGTATTTCAGAAAGTGTAAGAAACTATTATCATTTGTTATGAATGGGCCAATGGACATCACAACACTTTGATACAAAACTTATTAGGCCATTTAATGTAAAAATAGTTAAAAATATAATTGTTTAAGTGGCACATAACCACCTTCGCATAAGTAGAATATCAATTAACCATTTTCTCAATAGTATCAAGTTCTTGTACTTTTATTGTAGTACAATCGATAATTCATCTACAAGGATAGTTTATTTTTTAATGCTCTTGGATAGGGATGGCCAATTTTAACAGACTTGTGATTGACTTCTAAGTTTTTCTAAGTTGTCATGATTGACAAAAAAAAAAAAAAAAGGGTTGTCAATAAACAAAAATACATTTGATATACATGCGTGTGTTACACTTCTTTTATTTAGAATATTAATAAAATAAGAAATAATAATGTTTAATTTCACAATTTTACACAACAGGTATTTTAATATACAGTAAACTCTCGTTATGCCAAAGCTCAAGGCGGAACAAAAAAAAAGTTCAAGATATTGAGTTTTATTACAATGATAATACTACAGTAATAAATAATATTCATTATGAATTAATGGTGAGGGGGGAAGTATCATTAGAAGTTGTTGCAATATCAGATTCCCTATGTAGTTATGCCAATGTCTTTAATGAATATTTGAGAATATAACTATAATAAGAACTTATTATTTGTTTGTAACAAATAATATTAAAACATTAAAAACATATACCAGAATTGAATTGATTAAAAATAATTGAAATGAAAATACAAAATAAATGTAAAGCATTCAATAAAAAAATTTATTTAAAATGACATAAGAATATAACTTTAACTCATCATTGGTGTCGTGGTGAGTGCGCCGCTCATCTCGTTAATATTTTGAGAACCACTTGTTTATTTATTACTTGATTCCATTTGATACTACTTATACCTTCAATTGACACGTGTCTAAATATACTTTTTTAAACATAATAATTTTATAAATATTTCTTGATTAGATATCAACATGCACTGTTATTAGTATCCATAAAGTGAGCGTGGCGCTTACTCAATTCCAATGGTGGGACGCTGCATAGCGATACCAACGACAGGTTAAAGAGAAAAACAAGAAATAGTTATTTTTATGTTTGCTGAAAATAGAAACCATACATGTAATATAATTTACACTTAATATGTAAATTGTAAATATTTATTCTTAAAAATATGTGATAGGTACAGATAAATACATCACACGATGTTATTTTTTTTAAGCTGTTAATCTATATTAACATAATTTTACATTAATAACTACTAAATAATAATGAAAAAGTATTTAATAACCACAAAATGAGCTTGTCATTTGGCTAACAAAAGGATAAGCCAGGTCCTCATTTTACACGAAGGTACCTTACAAAGTGACACATTGGCCGACTATGAAGAGTACTGGCTAATGTAAAAATAGAAAAATCTAACTTAATCATTATAAAACATACAACCAAATTGTGTTTTTTTTACGTTTAATATATACAAAATATCATATAGAAGATAATATATATTATATATATAAAAAAAAAAAAATTATAATAATAAACAATAAAAATAAATTGAACAGACTTATCACAACGGTACTAAAATTATATTCTCACACAGTTTGTAAAAGTTTTTATTTATACCTTTTGTTTAATTTAATTCAAAAATGTTGGTCGCCCTCCTTATTTTCTTTCTCAGAGTTTAAAGTTTACTGGTTTGATTGATAATTTTAAAAAATTTAATTTATTAAGAGGAACGTACATTTTAGTTCAATAAGATTTATATAAGAATAAAGTTGATTTTATTATTGTTACTATTATTATTATCATTATATTTAATAACATAAATAATAATATAAAATTATTTGAGTACATACATGCATGATTTTTAATTCGACCAGAGATACTGGAACTTGCCAAGGTTAAATTGATAGTAAGAAAAATTCCTTATTTAAAAGGATCAATGTATTCAAGAGTACCTGACAAAATTTATCTGAGAACTTTTAGTTGATTAAATTATATATTATAATAGTAAATATTAGACATATTTTCTAATCTAATGTGTCAAATTAATAATAACCACCTTAAAGTTAATAAAAACTTAAACTACATCATAAATATAATATTACAAAAAGGAATATTTTGAGGGTTATTTTTGAAAATAATGTAACATGCATTCTTGAATTTCAGACTTAAAAAGACAATGAATTGACACCATTTATTCTTGTTTTTTTTCTTTTGTGCATGTGCATATTGTAAGTTCCATAGACGATTATTCCAAAGTCACTCTGGACATCATAATAGCGCCTTTTTTACATAACCAAGCACTAAATAAAACAAAATTTTATAAATTTAACAATATTAAAAAAATTAAAATATAATATAGTCCTGTACCCAACGCCAGCTCCTAGCAGTATGGATAAAATATTAGTCAGGAACAAAGTGTACAAAACTTCTTTGGAAAAGAGGCCATCTTTGCCGACCTTAGCGTTGCGCATACTGTATGTCTTCTTCTTAGGATGAATGAATTTCCAGTTTCTATGAAAAAAAATAATTAAAATAAGACTATTTTAACCATAAACTAAATATATAATTTTAAAATAGCGAGTGAATGCAAATAGTTATTTTGTTATAAAAACAGTAGCAGTCCAGTATGTGATCTACCAACATTATTTGGTGTAATAAACAATTTACAAAAAATATAACAATTTACTAATTTTATATAAGATGTATAAAAAAGTTTCCTCGATGCCCACCACCTGGTAAAAAAGCATGTTTATTAAAATAGCTAATATTTTTTAAAACCACAAATAAAATAATATATGTTTTTAATAACTAATAACCTTTATTATAATAGTTTAAGCAAACATTATAAATAATCAATGAATATATGAATTACATTGAAATATTTTTTTTTAGATCACATTTTGGAATGATTGTTTATATATTGCAGGAAAGACGAAATATTACATACTTTAATTAAATTAAAAAAATTAGCGTACAAAATATGTACTTAATATTTTAAATGATTTAGTTTTTCTTAATTATTATTTTAACCTAACAGTGAGCAATATACAATATCCTACTTCTTCAACTTATGTATGAAAAAAAGAATACATTGCCACATAAACACTTTAAATAATTACAAAAAATTACTAAGATTTTAGATTTCTTTAACGTATATATCATATATATGATTATATATAATTACTTGGGAGGTGCCTGGTCTGGTCGGCTACTCCAATCCCATATCCAATCAGTACTCCTATCCAAGTTGTACAATTCTCCACCCTATAAAAGTAATTACAAAGATTATTATATATTATACAACTAACTACAATATTAAATCAAAACTAAAACCATTTTGATTTTTTTTCTTTAGCCATTGTCTTACAATGCAGTTTATACAATTGATTCAAGTTAATCATTGAATGAGGCATCATTTAGGGTTAATATCTATAACCTTAAACAATTACTATCCATGTACAAGAATGTAGATAACCTATTGACATATAAAATAGATTTAAAATGATCATAAAATAAAAAGTTACATTCTACGAAACCACTTAAAATCTATTGTGTTCGCCATATAATATCAACATATATAATAGCATATATGGTAACATGATAAAAAATAAAAGGTGTTGCCATTATTTTATTTGAATTAGCAGAAATAATGTACCATTTAGTTAATTAACACACATTTAACTTAAACATTAAGAGTGAATAATTTGACATATACATATTTGACAATACTTACTTTGTTTGAATAATTTATATACACTCCCCTGAGATCGTCTTCCAATTCATTGTTTGGACTGTTTGGCGGTGATTTTGGACTGAAAAATAAGAAATAAAATGGTCGCTTAGAATTAAAGGATAAGTAATCTACTGAAACAAATTAATATAATATGTTTGGTATTACCAGCTATTATTATTACCTGCCCTTTATAGATGATTCTTTGGACAAGACTC
Organism: Pentalonia nigronervosa; assembly: GCA_014851325.1. Classification (NCBI taxonomy): domain Eukaryota; kingdom Metazoa; phylum Arthropoda; class Insecta; order Hemiptera; family Aphididae; genus Pentalonia; species Pentalonia nigronervosa. The sequence goes on along the minus strand of JACXSJ010001234.1, from coordinate 59,668 downwards.
TGGAAGAAGAGTTGCTCTCCCTTTGCGCCTCTTTCAACAGTCTCAGATACTCTTCGCCAGACGATATGAATGGCACTGGAGTAACACGATCGGCGCTCTGGAAGGATATTGGTGATGCGCAGCTCGTGATGTCCACCCAAGATTCTAGAAATGGAAACAAATACATTAGTTATATTTTATTTTTCAAATTCCTAAGCAGAAACGAGATTAAATTCATAACGAATTCTATAATAGTATAATACATATATATATAGGCATATAGCCATATAGGGTAAAAACATTATGATCAAAAAATCTCTAACGGGCAAAATTGGCAAAAAAAAAATTTTGAAATCTCCAATAGATTTGGATAAAAATTAAGCTCAATAACCCCTCCCCCACCGCCACCATGTGATCGCATGCTATCATTGTTCTACGAAGAATTAAATATACATAATCTCCCGTGGACTACGATAAATATTTGTGAAATCATAAAAAAATCTTATGCGAGATTCAAAACGTAAAACCTTCTATGTGCAACGTGCCAATATTTTTTTGTAAGACTTTTTAGATTTCTTTTTGGATAATTAAACTATTTTTAAGTTAAAACTAAAAATATTAATTTCATAAACATTTAGTATTTTTTTTATTACTAGAAACGATAATTAAAAATAAGTTGTTTTTCTCTGTCGAATAATTAATTAAATAATTAATTCAGTGTTAGTACACGGGAGATAATTCGTAAACGGCGACATGTGAGCCAACCACTGGTAAGTAAGATAAAGAGAATTATAATACATGAGAAGGTAACTACAATGTACGCAAAAAATATCTACTGTAGGCAAATGCACTTGAAATCTGATTGAGAGCTCTGTTGTTCATTTTCTAATTAATTTTTTTAATAAACTAATCAAAACAATATCTAATTACCAAATAACAAATGATTTAATAAAATACATGGGTATACAACTATGACAAAATTCGGATTGGCACAATACCATACAGCTACATGAAATTACATGCATGGCGATTCTTTTAAAGGTTTCTCATTAATTTTTTGGAAATATTTATTTTTCATAATCTAAAGTTATTACAAAACAACACTTTTGTAAAAATTTAAATTGTTTACTTTTTTGAATAAAAGCATACATATTTATTCTAAAGTAGAATATTTCTTTAAGAATTTAAAAATATAAAAATCAGATCTTGAACAAAAATTTGATTTTTAAATGTTTAAAGTTTATACGAGCCACGAGCCGGATTAGTAGATAAATATTTTGAAGAAAACCCGTTTGAGCTATCCCATACCACTTCGCTCATCCAAACTTTAAATACTTATAAATTTACAGCTAATTATTAATATTTGTTTGTAATTCAATGTTTTTATAATGAAAACTTTAGTAAAAAAATTTGTGGCTTCGAAATATGAAATTAAAATTGTAATACATGCAGTCTTTCAAAAAAGTAGTAATAACAATCAGATAATAGAAAAATATGATATTTTTAAAAATATTGTTTGCAATGAGTTCAATTTGTGTAAATAAAATATTTCTGAAAACAGGGGTGAATAACCACCCTGCATGGCAATGAAATCTTATATAGATCCGACATCGTATATATATATATATCTTGGTTTGATATCATGTTGTCATCTGTACACACGTAAAACTATACACTGGTATCGTGGTAAAACGTGTAATGGAATATATATGTTTATGAAATAATCATGACAAAATATAATGTTTATCGTGTGTATGGCGACCGATTGCCGTATATGGCCATCCCACAGTAATGCGATAGCTCCAGAAGATTGGGAGATATGCGACATAATAATATATTGTTATTGCAAACGTAACGCACCTACAACTACCTTACCTACAAATAAACTTAGCCACGATTGCCCTCGGACGATCAACAAATACAAATATAACATGAGAGTGCACATTAATACCCACCAGCCACCATTATTGTTTTATTATTTAAATTATTATTCATTATATTTATTGTTCGGTTCTTAATATTATTAATTCTTTTTTATTAGAGCAGTAATTCATTTTTAAGTATATGTACCTATATAAGAGGCTATAATCTCAAAACGAATAAATTGTCTTTAGAAACTGTACAACAGAATGCTTTTTTTCTTCAAAACATCATGCAAAAGTAAGTTTATAAAATCGTGTGAATATTGATTCGCAGATCTATCAACTAGTAAATATAGGTACAAATTTAATGTTTAATGTTTAATATTATAGAGACATTGTAATTATGAGAATTATACTACTCCAATTTGAATTATTATGAGCAATTAAAAACAGGGATTATGGCTTTGAATAAATATATTTTTACGTCAAACGTTTGCACGTCATCATTTAAAATAAATATGTAGGACAATAATTTATACACATGATTAATAATGAAGGTATTCGAATATTACTAGGTACTAGGTATTATTTTTTGGTGAATTTTTTACATTTTGGTGAATATTCAGGAACAGAGTAAAAAATCGTTTCAATTATGTATATAAATAATATAGTATAACCATTATGGTAGTACTGTAGCAGTATATACAATACAAATACAAATATAATACAAATTACGTATAATACACAATACTGCAAAATAAAAAAACAAGTACAGACTCAAACAAAAAAACAAAACAATTTTATACGAACTCGTCCTTGCCGTACAACAACAAAAATGTTTACGACGAAAAAATAAAAATCAATTGGAGCGTTAAAAAATAAACAGCAAAACCAACACGCAATGACAACACACGACCATCAACATCATAACAACTAGCCACACAAGCACTGCGTATATGTACAACATAATTACTTATGACTATAATATATATTATTATATCGTTACGGGACCGTCACACACATAACCACAAGTGTCATCATCGTAAGCATATAATAACTTGACGAGCAGTGTGCAGCAACGACGATCGTATCGAATTTAACGAAATCCACACGACACAGTGGCGTTAACGTCTCTTATCGCAAAACTAACGGGCATCGTGAATGATACGTTCGGGGGCGCAAGTCGCGTGTTACACGATATTTACAATAGTCGCGCGCTGTATATACTGAACACGTAATATTATATTATACGGTTCTTAAACGGATCATCATCTGGCATAGTCGTCGTCAACAAACATTATGTTGCGTGCGTACGCGCGGCCAGAGGTCAACTACCATGATATTTGCCGGTATACACCTGCTATTCTAAGCATACATGTTGTAGCAACGGTGAACAACACCGAAAAAACAGAATGTTTACATTGTTTAAAATTAGAAGGTAAAAGGATGAGAGTATAATGATAATTAAAAAAAAACCGGTATTTTAAAGGATATATATATAATTTATCTTATATTATTAATTATATAGTATTTTCTTTAATTTGGTAGGTTGAACGAATTTTTGCTGACAACATAACTGCATGTCTGGAAACTTAAAAACGGTTTTGATATTTTGAAATTTTTGTTGAGAATAGAAAATAAAAATTTGCTTAATTATGAAAAACTTTGAATTCTACATTTATTTATTATTATTTTTTTTTTTTTGAATTACAAAAAAATAACTAAAACCTTTATTTTGCAGAAACATTCGTTAATTTTTTTTTTTTAAATATCTATTTTTGTAAAAAGTTTAACTTCAAACATCAAATTTCAAACAAAAATGTGACAGTATTTTCAATAATTGTTGTAAGATGTTTATTTAAGAAACCTCAAATTCAATTTTAAGTTTTTAACAGTAAAAAAAAAAAAAAATTAAAGTATACATTTGGAAAATTTTATTTTATCTAGAAATTAATGTTAAGATAAAAATATATATTCGGTGAAAATTTCAAGTCTGCGATTATTCCTTTTCTGAATTACTATATAAAAAACCGAAATCAATTTTAGTAACATTCCCATTTTTTTATCTGCAATTGATAGTTAGTTTTTTTCAATCATTGAGAAAGAACTGCTGGGATTTTTAGTTTTTCGCCACTCCCACATACATCATTGTAAAAAAAAATTACCACACCATCGTGAATAGCAACATTTGTCGCGAACATATTAATAAAATATACAACAATATTATGAACATGATAACGATGCATGCAAATATGCGATGGACAAGTACAAAATATGTACAATCCATTTATCGCTCAGTTTTTGAATGCCAATCTATATGATATTATAATATAATATGTCGTGAAAACAAGATCGAACCTGCAGCTGTAAATCAAACGATCGATATAAAAACAAAAAACAGCGATGTAACAAACTAGTATACGTAATAATATGCATAGAAAACAACAGAAAAAGACTAATTACCTTTATCGAGCCATAATCACTATATACTATTATAATGTTATAATATACAAAAACGCATTTGCATAAGGTTTCTCGTGCACCGTTTATCTGGTTGATATCAAAATCGAAATTATACATTGAATCTATTATCAGACAATAACACCGAAAATACTGTAGTGTACACCATTGTACAAGGTGTTCGGATAAATGGATGGTAAAAAAATGATAAAAAAGTTATCCGTATGCCCGTATAGATATAAGTTGAATACTCGTTAACACTTTTCTTTAAAAATTAATTCTTCGTTTCGTCAAGTAATATGCGTATTAGTAATGCGCGCAAACAGCACGTCTTTTCGGTACCTGTATCACGATAGTAGCGATTAACTGCACTAAAAATGCAATTTAACAAGTAATATCTACAATAATTTTTGTACATTTGACTACATACAAGACGTTTTTGGCTATCTAAATCGACGTTAATTGATTTGCAAGTTTTTGTGATGCGTACAATTACGCATTAGATGTTATATTATAAGACTAACATTCGGTTTGGTGAACTACATACACATATCGGACACCCTGTGTATTGCACTTGTTACGATAAATCTGTAGTAGTCATATTAAATGATAAAATGTGCGCACATGTCATGATTTTTTTTTATCTACAAAACAGACGTTCTAGTTAGTATAGTTTGTACAAAGAATATATTATACATAATATGAAAACTTGTGAGCGACTGCGGTCCGGAATGATATATGGCAGGGTGCGGGCTCGCCTGCTTTTATCCGGCACGCCTATTACTTTTTTAATCACCTTACCCACGCGTTTCGAAATTTTCGTCTATGTCATATACAAAATTATAATTTGTCTGTAAACATCAGTAGGCAAAATTCATCGATAATTATTAATTATAACATATTATATTTGTATATCAGTTTTTATCGGCTACCTAAATATAATAGTCAATAGATAAACTATATAATACTAGCTGAAGTTGAATTATTCGAATTACGGAGAAAAGTATATAGTTAATTATTTACTGAACAAGTAATTATTATAATATTATTAACATTAAATCATAATTACATTTGTGACAGCTATAAATTTAGTTAAAATTATAAAATTAAAATGTTGTTGTTTTGTAACAACATAATTAAATATTAAATTTTAACAATTATTTATATTACTAAACTATAATGGTTAACAATCTACTTTTTCTTACTATAAATTTAAAGTCGATACACACAACTTTTGGATGGGGTGGTTAACTTACACCCCTTGCTAGGTATATACTCAATAAACATGATATTTATTTTATTTGTAATTATATAAATAGATAATAGATATAGAAATTTGTTTATATTTAATATAAAATAGTGGATTACATATTTACATAGATGTTTTTATATTTATATAATATGTGTACGCTATCAGATTTCTCTTTAAATGTTTAAATTAAATTATTATTTTATATACATAATTCATGTTATGTATTGTATTATAGTTTAGCATAGACGTATATTAAAATCATAAGAACTAAGAAGTCATGAAAAAAAATCCATATATTTATATACCTGTATAGCCCCCACGCGATTATTTTGAAATTTGAAAGCTGGTCTACTAACTATCGAACTATTTAAATTGGTATAACGTTATATATTACAATATTATAAACAGAGAAGGACGGCGTTACGGTCGATAAAAAAAATTAGAATTCGCTTTGCGCACTCGTCAGACGCTAAATATCGCGAGCTTGTTATTAATTATTAGTGACTCTTATATACATTATGATCTGTTACAGAACATCACCACCATGTGTGGATTTAGTTCATCGGCAAGGCGAAAGTATATTTTATCTACGACAACAGCTACCGTAATCGTGCAGAATATAATTATTATAATACACACGCGAATTTTTTTTTTTTGTTTGTACGTATGAAACTAATGCTACACTGCAGATTACGCGCCACGTTGCCGATTCGATCTCGTTGCGTGCACACTCACTTCTGCACTGCTATAACATAATAGACAACTATAATATAACACCTACATAGGTACAGTCGTTCGATTTAAAAAATATAGCTATAGTAAAGTTTATTAGACTGTGTGTGTGTGTGTGTGTGTGTGTGTGTATATATATTGTACCAATGTACCTATATAAAAAAAGCTACGATCGCGACATGCATATAGCGCGACGGGCGATAATTTGCTGTTGAACAACACTCGCATATTATTATTATCGCTATATACAATCGCGATGAATGTGGTGTGTTTTTGTCACTCCTGCACTGTTTATTCTGCTTTTCAGCCGTATGCTTTACGAAAGTAAAAAACTGCAAGGGCTAGCTTAACGGATAAGTTAAAAAAAGGTTTTTAAAAATAAAATAATGAATATTAAAACATTGCAGTATATTTCCTATATAATATTAACCTCGGATATATGATATAATATTTAATATCATAATATCATAATATAAAGTAATATAATAAATTTTAATGTTTTTACATATTATCACTTATCGTTAATATATTATTAATTTTTATGTAGTTTTTGTAAGCACTATTTCTTAATAGTATACTTTAATATTAGTTTAGAGTTATAGGTATATATAAGAATGCTACCATCTCACGCGTAAGTCTTAGCCATTATATATTAAAAATAACTACGACAATATAGGTATTATATAATAAACGAAGTAGATAGAACAGAGATTTGTTTTCTTTTGTCTTTGCAAAAATGTAAAGAAACCTTTCTTCTCATATGATAATCGTCATAATATTATATATAAACCGGACAAAAACATGGACAGAGAAGACGAGAACGAATGTTGCACGCGCTCAGTCAAACCGCCCTGTATACTTGGCACCGGTAGTCCAAAACGTTTTTAGACGCACACGTGCCAAATACAACGTTATTAAAAAACAATAACACGGGTTCAAATGAACTGAAATAAACGTTATTTTGTGATTTGAAAGAAATAGCAATCATAATAGGTGTTACGTTTAATTCCTATATGCAGGATGCGTTCTTTCGTGCAGCAACTTGCATCATAATCATTTAAATAACATTATACTATGATATGGTCAGTTTCTTGAATTTTGGCAGACACACCAATACAGTAGGGGCCTATACGCTCAGCGTTAATTTCCTGATAGGAAGTCAATCGCAAACACATACACACACATAGAAAAAGAGAGAGAGAGTCAGCCCATCGCGAGTCGTATATGTATATTTAATAATCACTCTTATAATATATTATAATAATATTAATATAAGTACTTGTAAAGTGCGAACAAATTGTAAGAACACAATACATTAGCATTGGCCAGTAAAAATCGTTGTAAATTCAAGGTTTTAGAGGGGAAAAAACCACAATGGTTCGACGACGACGACAACAACAACAACAACATAACAAGTTCTTCGACATAATGACAAGTAATGCACCGCAATCAGCAAGAGATATGAACGATACATTTTTTTTAAAAAACAAGCATATAAACTTTTGTATATTTTATATATTTATTATATATACATAAATAGTTAAAGAATTACTCACTATGTAAATATTCAATTAGACTGAAACGCATTTTAATCAAAATATATTTATGCAATTATCGTACCGAATACTTATTACTTTGTTAGTTATTGCTTTTGCATCGTATATTATATTGATAAGTATACTCGAAATAAATCAAACGATAAATTTTAACAAACGCTATAATAATAACCAATAATTTTATATCTCGCTCTCGTTATATAATATTATGCTCAATTTATAACAAGCATGCTATTCTTATTTTTTTTTTTAATTCTTATAATTACATTCAATATTTATTAAGAGGATGTCAGCGTACTATTTGTTATTTTTCTCTGGCCCACGCTCAATATAATAAATTTACGTCTACCAGAACCAACCCTATGTTGTTACTTGTTACTTTTAGTATTAAAGTGAATTCACTTATTATCAAATTTTAAATTAAAAATACGTGTCGCTACGTTGGCTATTTTATGATATTTTAAGTTTTATGTAAGTTGTGAGTATGTAAATTATTACAGTGTAAAAATGTTTATAAATTGCATAAAAATTTAAATATTACAAAAAATCCAACGTAGTGCAGCGACACAGATTAGGTTCTTAATTTTAAGTAACAATACGGAGTTGGTTTTGTAAAATATAAATTTGATATATTGTGCGTGGGTCAAAAAAAGAAAACATCCTCTTAACGCATGGTTATTGTTGTTTACATACAAATAATACTATTAACTATATCTACTCTGTTAACATTTTCAAAACAATAAAAATATCTAATTAAAAATTATTATCGTATACACTATTAACTAACAATATCAATGACACACACTATGTATTAAATTATAAAATGTAAAAACAGCTATTCATGAATAATATTATATTATATAAGAATATCTACAACTACCCGAAAACTTGTTTGGATGTATAGCAAATAAATAAACGTATTTATCGTAAACCCAACTGCTTATTACTACTTCATACTACGCTATACGACTTCACTCAGGAACTAAAATAAATAATATTTATTATTATGTTACCTAATGGTTAATTATTACAAAATGTGTCCTTGGGATATATTCGTTAAGTATTCAAATAAACATTAATGAATATTCGAACTCATACCGAAAACTACCTGTGATGTCCCATTCTACTATAGCCAATATATCAAGTAATTAAGTTTTGGTAAGTAGGTATATATATATATATATATATATACAGATCACCTACCTACGAACAGCAATTTTGTTTTTCCAAAACGACAGTTTTGCCTAAACACCTAAAATCATGGGTGTTTGAAATAAAGTACTTTGGGTAAATATTTACATCATCTTATAATTACTATGATTTCTAGAAGAATAACATTTTAAGATACAAAAAATGAATAATCTATCCTTTACTTAGTATTTATTTATTCCTAAGTGTATTATTTTTCTTGTATTCATTTTTATTTTTTTAACATATTTATAGAAGCAAAATCGTAAAACTATGGTTATTTTTACAATTAGGAAATAAAAACAACAATACTCGTTGCTGAAGTGGTATTGTTTTTAAAAATTCTGCACGACTGCAATATAAATTAGGTATAATATAATATACCCACACAACTTCAAAATATAAATCATTAACACCGAAACATAAAAGACAACAGTATAACATATTATACAATGCATAATAATTATAATATACATAGAAATACGTAAATATGTATATATTTGTTCGTTTGCGCTAGAAGCGCAAAATAGTTATGACAAAACCGCTTGAACAAATCTGCTATGAATATTTAGAACGCGAGCACTGTATGCGCATATGACATTATAATTTATAATATAACTCGCATAAATAAGGAAATAATAACGAATTCACTAGCAGCAGCACTGAACAATATATTTTATTCGGAAGAAGACCGCGGGAAAAGGTGTGTTGAGTAGATTGCGTTGCGCCACGTTTACATAGCATTTTCAACAAAAAAAAAAAAAACACTTCTATAGAAAGGCGATGGCCAATGATGGTATTATATTATTATTATTATGTTGTGCGTTGTATTATATGCGCGCAGAGGGTGTTTTCACTTGAAAAGCGTTTATTGTGACCTTGGGCCTCGGCGGTGTCTACGTGACCGATATCACGAGATGAACATTATGATATTATGAATTTATTTATTATATTTTATATTGTCGTGTGTGTCAACAACGACAGAAATTTGATTTGATGGAAATGCATTAGCAGAAATATTATATATTACACAACATGTTACAGTGTGTCCCAGCCCCCTGCAGAATACTCGTATACACATCAATCCCGGGAAAATCAAGACGAGGGTGAGGGTTTTCGTCACTGCGGAATTTTTCGAAAAACGAACGGAATTTGATATTTAATTTTTGCTAAGTCAATCGAACACGCAGAAGTATACTGTTGAAGTCGTTTGCGATTAAAATCCCTAGTATTTTATTATATTTGTTCAGAACATAAAGAATCGATCAAATGCAGTTGAAGTGCAAAAACATTATCTATAAACATAAAATATTTTAGAAACATGTAAATAAATTGATGCTATCTAAAAAATAACAATTTAAATTAAATTTATTATTCACAAATCGCAATATTCTTCACAGATCTAGGTTAATTATAGATAATATATACAAATTTATTTGTGGTAATATGATATTACAATAATAAAAAAACTAAACATACCTACTTTATTAATGATTATTTCTATAAAGCAGCAATATGATGCATTACATATATTATATTATACTACGAAACTAAGAAATATTAATATAGCATTTCCAGTGAGTTTTAAAGAAAACACGGAACTATATATAAACAAGAAACTAGGTTGAAGTAATATAAAAGTCAATAGGTTACCTAATGTTTTTTTGCGAATTCTTCTGAAGTATAAATAATTAGAATAACAAATAGGTTTTAAAATAATTTTAAGATAACTTAAGTACACAATAAATAATAATATACGATGTATCTATTATTGTCATTTTTATCTTATTTTTCCTTATTTTATTTATTTATTTTGAAACAAGATTAATTTTTAAAAACATTACGATTATTAATTATTAGTGTTATTACACTCATAAATTAATAAATAAGTTTTTATAGTCTGTCTATAACTTATAGTAATGCCTATAGTTTTAAAGTATGACACCATATTGTTTAATTCGACATTATTAAAAGCTTATCGTTGTTAAACAATAAGACGTATTATAATTATAGTTAGGTCTTAGAAACCTTTAGAATTATTAAAAAATCATTAAAATGATTTTAAGGATTTTAAGTCTTTTATAAATTATAAATTACCTATATTTCATATAACTTTTTTGTCAGAATAAAAAAATTAAACTTTAACTATTCAAATATGAATGTAATTAAGTTTTTTTTTTTAAATATTTATATAATACTATATTAAAGTATACATATATATATAATAATAATAATAATAATATTACTGTATTAGTTTTAGTATAGTGTCATTATTATGTAGCTTTCTAAAACATTTATAGGAAATCAAAATATGTATGCGTACAGAGGTATTAATCCAAGTGTTGATAACCTGACAAACACGAGTTCACAATGATAAGACTCAATTTCATAAAATCTCATGAAATAAAGAAAATGCTTTTAAATTATTTTCTAATATTATTAAAATAAACATTCGTCAACACTTGACATTATTATTCATTGTAAAAAAACATTTTTTTTCTACTATAATTAAAATTGTTAACTTCTGTGTTTTTTCGTTACAATTTTATTGGCATCTGAGTCATAAGTTATAAAAATATATGTCAATATGTCTTATTTAGTAAAAACTTTTAATTTAAAACCTTTTAGTTTGCATATTATGTTTAATGTATCACGTATTATAAAAAATTTAAAAATAAAAACTATTGAAAAATTACACGTCTTTTGTTGTTATTTAATTAAACATATAATTACACATAATATGCATTAAAGTTTTATATATGATATAATTAATACAAAACCATTACAACTTGCCAACAGTCATATAATTAAATAATCATAATTCTTTACCATCACAAGTATTATTCAAAAGCCATGACATACCGCACTACATATATTATTTTGATGATTTAAAAATATTATTTTTAATAGATCGTAATATTATTACGTACACATAATATGATTTGTGTAATTGCAATTATTTTGAACAATACTTATACGTCATTAAATAAGTAATAATGTTTCAAGTGATTTTTATTTTAAGATTATAAAGATAACATATTTATGCATAAATGACGCGTACATATTGTTGATTGTGAATAGGTTAATGTATTAAGTAATATTATATTATCGTATACGCATAAGCAAATAAATAAAGTATTCATTTATAGAAACTTTTTACGAAAACAAGTAACAACTAAACATACGTATATTTTGTTTTCGATTCGGTTCAATAAACGTCGATTTGTTTAGTGTCCATTGCAGTAGTAAACAAACGTAGGTATTTACTTTCCTGCTGACGCTAACTGACAGAAACGTTACATGTTTATTTGTTATAAATGTATATTATATTTATATATCCATAATATTATCGTCATGCGTTATGCCCAACGTCATAAACATAATATTATGGTTTTAAATAATAATAAAATGACACCATATAGTGTATGGCACTATTGCAATCATTTGCCATTCCCACGATAAGGTCTTATCATTAATTATTAGAATAATATTATCTTAATTCATGGGGATGCTAAACAGTATTGACATATAGTAGCTTATACTATATACTCGTCAATAGGACTATTTATATAGAATCAAGCAAAATTAACTCAATAAAATAAATAAATTACCATTTATTAAGACTATTAAAAGGTATACCATTAAAGAGTAAAACATTTGTAAAATATTAAAATTGTATACAAACAAATATTTACGTTATGAAAAAAAATAAGTACGTAAGCTTTATGAAAAAAACCTTGTTTGGAAAGAATTTATATACAATAAACTCTTTATACTAAAATAGAATTATAGGTATTACCTATACATTTTATATGCAATCACATGTATTAATATTGTATATTTAAAATGGTTAATTATATTTTGAATCGCATTTTTATTGAATGCAGAATAAACTAATAAAGTTAGTTCATCGATATGAAAATTCATTTAAATTCACAAACCCGCTCATCAGGTACCAAAACGATTATACAAGAAATGGTGCAAATGTTTAAATTGACTTCATATTTACGCGCACTCCACAAATATTATTTTACTAGTCGTTGACTCGTAGCTTAGTCGTAAGTAGGTGACACGTGTTTAATCATTATAATAAATTATTATCACATACGAATGAAACAAAGACGGGTTTAAAATAGTGCAAATCCAATATAGTGTGGTTTGTACATCGTAAAATCAAATGATACTATATAATTACACTTAGGTTAAAAAAAAAATAAGTACGTGCAATCCGACAGTACCTAATATTAAAACATTAAACGCACTGCAGTATAATAAAATCTAGTAGAAAAAAATCCCGATAAAGTACAAAGAATGTTTTTACTCGTGAATCGAACAAAAGGTCATACGGGTTGACGCATTAACATAATATTATCGAGCATATTATTATATCAGATGTGGTTAGTTAAAGTTTTAATTTAAAAGGTGTTTAAGGCGAGGTTGGCAGCGATAAATGAAACGTAGTAGTCGAAATGTGTACGCGCACCTATTGCTCTATATTATATTAATATAATACATTCGAAACAAAGCAGTTAAAAGTTTTAAAAAGCGAGATTAAAAATCTTAGCCAGAACTTGAGCCGTATTTATATGATTTTTTTTTAATATAATGAATTCATAGTTTCGTCTACAGCATGTACCCGACTTTAAGCCATTGTTATTTAGTTACGTCAACTCGTCACATCTATATAAGTAGTATTCAATGTGCATCACACAATACATAAAATATAATTTTATAATTTATAACAATATTATTAAAAAACCACAACAACGTATTTAAGCTCTTACGGACTTGACGTCTGCAGCGCAATACCTCCCTAACTACCGCGATAGTACGATATAAAGGTAGTGTGCGGGCTTTTAGACTTTAGTTGACAGGTAGTCGCCGCGTTAACAATATCGTTAAGGAAATAAAAGGTTTACATGTATAATACGTACATCGACGTGATTAGATACACAGGGTCGACATACTTTGACTATAGCTACCAATAATAATATTAATAAGTAATCTCGACCGATTTTATAATGAAAAATTTGGGCGTTCCTGTACACACGTGTATACAGGCGCGCGCAGACACATTCATTATTAAAAGTTGAGTTGTTGACCACCTGACCGATCGAACTTTTGTTCTTTTTATAATGCGCGCAGCTCGTATAGTTGACGCGGCAACGTCGGGTTAAGTCTTGACCGGTCTTGACGCATCTAAAAATCGACCTTGGCTTCGAACGCGTGCAAAACATATACGCCGCAAGTATATAAAACAGTATATATATATATTTATGCACATATAGTAATATATATGGCACACATGCGCACGTGTGTAGAGATGTAATAATAATAATAATATTAAAAAGATATACTTTTTGTGCGCGCCCGAGAAACGGTTGTTACGACATAACGCGTTTGCGCGTGTAAATCATATTAATTTCAACGTAGGGGGAACTCTTAAGACAATTGAATATAATATTTTAATTTAAAACAGTTTATCGAATAAGTATGTCGATTTTCAACACAGAACTATTTTTTGACATCATCGCGTGACAACGATTCGCCCTCAATATTATCCCTGATCACTGTGTGGGTAAAAAAAACAGGAGAGGGATAGTCGTTTAAAAAGGTTTATGCACCGTCGGTGATGTTCTTGGTGATCGTTCAAGTATGTATGGGTAAGTCGTTAGTTTGTCATTATATTTTGTTGGTTACGAACTAGAATGACAGAATACTTTAATATACACGCCGTTTTACCTGTGTTTTAAAAACACACAATATCGATGATTTATTAAACGACATAATATTACATTACTATTATTACTGTGTATACAAATCCTAAAATATGTAATTAATATCAGTGCAATAAAAGTCTTATATTTTTATGACATTCTAATAAATAATACTATTGATATTTGACACAGTTATACAATTTACGATATGATCAGAAGGTGGGAAGGAGGGGTTCAATAGCAGATGTTATTTTTTTTTTTGTTTTTATGTTAGGACACAAGACATTACACAAATCATTGTGCATATAACATTATCGATTTCTTTTTGAACAATTTAGTTTTCCCAGCTAGGAAACTATAAAATTATTATACTAAGAAAATAACATAAATCAATAATTTAAAATGTATTTAGATGTAAAAACAACATTAAACATACATATTTAAAATTCTTGATTAATTAAGCTATTTAAATTACATTAAAATGTAATAAAGAGGTTATACATAAGTATTTACCTTAATATGTATTCATACATTTCATTAAAAAACAATCATATCTTGTTTAAAATTTGATCAACACTCTGATATAATAAGTTTAATAGCTATTTTGAATAAAAAAAGGGTCTCGGGCATTTTTCAATTTAAATATTTTATTAGTTGCAATTGTTTATTATGTTTGTAAAATGAGAATCAAGTTAAAATGCTCATCAAGTTATTTATTTCCACAATTGATGAGAACAATAACAAATTTAAAGATATATTTTAATCATATCCTATTTATATTTTTATTTTATAAAATAAAAAGTACAATCAATATTTATATCTTTGATTGTATCAATTATTTGTAGTATCCAACTACCTACCTACTTCACAAAAACATAACATGATAGGTACTTATATATTTCATAGTATTGCCAATTGAATAAACCTACAACCCCGCCTAAAACTTTATAAAAATAAGTTACAATTCGGATGTTCAATGAAGGAACAATATTATTTGAAACAATGCACCTACTAAACAATGATGCACATCATAATATTATAATTGGGCGATTTTTAATTTGTTTTATTGAAAAGCATAATTTTTTTTCCTTATACAGTTAACTTATTAAGATTAGATAATAAATATTAAATAGGTATTGCATAATTATAGTTGATGTATTATATTTTCATTACAATCTCACCTTTCTTAATATATTTTTTTTTAATAAAATCTAATAAATTAAACATTTTTTCTCTTAACTATGGATTATTCAGCAATATTTAACACTTTTAAATTTTTATTGAAATAAATTATGAAAGAACTAGGTATTTAGAGAATTATCAATAATAAATCTTTCATACAATCAATATTAAATAAACATACTTGTAGAGTGATAATGAGAAATCAAATTTTGATTGAACGGCCATTTTCTAATTGTATCTATTTATTTCTTATCTAACAAGTGCAGAATAGCAAATTCTTTATGATATAATATTTATTAAGTAGTAGTACGGTACCTACCAATTTACTTTATTTTAAGCTTATGATAGTTGTTCGTAATGGCTGTACGATAATATTAAAAATTCTGGGAAGAACAAACTTATTAGATGATGTTATACAAAAAATATAGACAAAAGAAAAGATTAATAATTAAATACAAAAATTGATAGGTTAATATTTATTGTTTGGAAATTATAAAAAAAGGCACCTAAAAACAAAACAGTTATGAATTGTCACCCTATAACTATTTAAACCAATTTGAACAATTAAATTTAAAATAAATTCACCATTTGTTTATTAATTATTATATTAGCCACAACTGATATATAACAATAATTACTAAATATCAATAAACATACTGTTTGCAAAAAAAAAAAATTGAAATTTGTTGCATACTTAAGAGTATATAACGTTAACCAGTAGTTTAATAATATTGAATTGTAAATAGTTGGATAACAAAATATTTTTTTACTGTTTTCACAAAAACAAATTATACACTTAGATAATTATTTTAACAGTATTGGCATAAATTTTAAGTGTCTAATCTCAATATGTTATGTCGACCATCTGTTAGTATAAATAATGGTGAAAACAAAACATTTTTTGGGATATAAAAATAATTGAATAGTTATCGATGGACATTTTCACAATAATTAATAGGGAAATAAGGCAGTAATTTTATTACCACAAATGCTTTCTGTATATTTTACTCAAATTTATATTATTAATTAACCAAATTATTAGACATCATTGCTCTTTTCCAAGATGAAAAGTAAGTAATTACTGTAAATATTATGTCATTACATAACAGGTCTATATAATGTTTGCCATCCAAAACTTGGAACAGCTGTCATCTCAGCGATGTGTTTTCTCTTGGTCGAATCAAACTCTAAAGACTATCAGAGCTTCTACACCAGTCTTGGAGGAATGGCAGTTGCCTGCACTGTGCAAACAGATAGATAAATATTCTTTATTTTGCTTTGATGCATTGCGTTTTAGAGTTTTGAACCCTCAACAAACTGACTTAGTCAACAGAATTGAGAAAATTCAAAAATCTATAAGAACAGTTGCTTTTAAAATCAAACATATGTGGACTACAAATTGCTGACGTCAAGAATCGGAGTAGAATATCCCCTCAAAGACCATTTGGTTTTACATATTTAGCAATTAAATGGATTTGTTAACCGTTCAGATACTGGTCAGTGCCTACTAGATGAAATGTCTTACTTGCATCATGGAACTTCACACTCCACACAGTCCCATTCGAATACCATTAACAGAATTCTGCGTTACAATAATGTATTAACGTCCGAATTTGATTTCTCCGATATGGCGGTTTAATAATTGTATTTTATGTTTAATCGTTATAGCGGGTACGCTCCGATGCCCGGGGAGGGGTTATTATCATAAACAAACAAACAAACAAACAAATAACGGGAATATATTTACCGCCAAGCGATTCTTCCGGCAGGGACTTCGGCGTAGTGGACATGATGACTGTGAGAAAAAAATACTGTTCGTCGAACGGGAACCGTTCAAAAGTACGCGAGTGCGCGCGGTTGACGGTTTTTCAGCCGGTCACTTTGTGCGGCGGCAGCGGCGGCGGCGGCGGCGGCGGAAACGAACGGTCGAGAAAAAAAAAAAAAAAAAACGAGAGACGGTGGAAGAGAGAGTGACAATCGATCGTTGGCGTCGGTACACGGTTTTACGCGGCCGACACACGAAAGTGGACACCGAAAACTCCAACGGACGCGCGATGTCGGAAAACAAGACAGTAGTAAAACGACAGCAGCAGACGACGGACGACGGACGGACGCGGAATGAACCGTCGGGTACTCGGATAAGACGTGACTACGTGAGGACGACGACGACGACGACAACGCCGTTGCCAACACAGCAACACGGCGCGCGCACACGCACGCGCGACCATCACAAAGAACCATCGTCGTCGCGTTCCTGTCGGTGTGCGCGCGTCCGTTGTGTTATTGTTATGATCCCCTCCCGCACACCCGCCCGCCGACGAGTCAACAAACTCGTCGACGGAACGTGCGATAGGTGCACGCGCGCGCGCGCGTCACGTTCGTTCTTACACGATTCGCTTGGACGGTATAGGCCGATCGCCGATGTTGCTTCGATACGAGATATTGTGTTAATGGAGCGTTTTGTATTGCCGTACATTATGGCAGTAATAATAAAGACCCGAAAATAAAAGAATATTATTGATTTATATGTATTTCGACCGCCACGATAGTGACAAGACGATAAAATGATTACAAGATAAGTTCTTATGAGACATCCAACTGGACAAAAAAAAAAAAAAAAAAATGCATATTTTCCTTGTGCGCAAAAACATTTTACGACATCATATTGTTATTTATAATCGTAAGATCTAAATTTAACATTATATTTCAATGGTTATAATATTCAAATCAATTATTTTTAAAGTTCTATTCTTCAGTTTCCTTTAAGTTTGGCAACTTTCTTTGATTTAATTTAATTATCTACTGAATAGTGCTAGATATATACAAGGCCGTATTTAGGAACTTGCCACCTGGAGCAACAAAAAAAAAAAAAGCCTTATTATACCAAATAAATGAATTAAATATTGAAAATATAAAAAAAATGCTGTCCTCTCAGATTCAGTCGCCCGGGGTAACAGTACCCTGTTGACCCCTTCCCCTAAATACGTCACTGGGTATATATCTTTTTCGGTGTACGGAAAAATTTAAAATTATAAGTTATAAACTCATAAATTAATAAATAATAAAAATTTAGAATTTTAGTATAATCACAGAATATTATTGTCTTTTTGCTTTGAGGTAGTAAATTAAATTTTTAAGTTTTTAATCAATGGAAATAATTTTGATATTACAACATTTTTTTCTCTTACGTCATAAATTATTTATTATTTTTGTTACCATCAAATTTACTTATTACGCTAATTGTTATGCATAGACTGTAAATATTCTTTTAAATAAAACAAACCTCTTGCATTTTAATAATCAATAACTAAAGAGTAATATAAGTATAAATAAAAACAGGGATACTTGCCCTGTATGCATATCTGTATATTATAATAGATTTCGAATGTTCCTCATTATTAAGTAGGTCACATCAAATTCGTATCAAATTTGAATTCAATGATAATTCATTCATTTCATCATGCATGATGCATAGGTACAAAAACTATTTTATATGGAACGGTGTGATTATTTTTCTATTACAATAAGTATATACTATATCATTTATTTCTCTATTTTGTTTGTTTTATTGAACTAATTTTTGTTAAAAACGTCACAACTTATAAAATAAACTTTATATTTAGTCTTATCTTTCTAAAACTTTGGTTATTAAAATTGAAATTCTATTAATTTAAACTACAAAATAATTTTCTAATATTTGTGACTTAAACATGTTATGGGAAAATTAAATTTTAACTTCAAATTCTTATAAATTGCAGTGCAGCGACTATATATTTTTAATATGTTTTAATAATTGCTGTATGAAAACCTCATGAAGAATTTTTTGTTTAGAATTTTGAGATTTTTGACTGAAAAAACGATGTTATTAATATATAAGTTAAAAAAAAAACTAAAAAAAGTAGGAAATTTCAAATTTCTATAAATAATTCAAAAAAAGCCAAAATAATTTAAAAACATTATTATATTTATAAAATGTTAGTATAAATTTTCAGTTAAGCTTTTAAGTATCTATGGTTCTTCATTTTTAAATTACAAAAAAAAAAAATAAATAGATTTTACCAAAAATTGGTGTTGCGTAAATATTCCTGATTATTTGCTTCTTTATGTTATTTTATCTCAATTATTTTTAAAAAGTACAAGGCATTTACTATAATATAATTGATCTCCCGATGTACTAACTATAGTGAACTAAATACGATTCTCTACCAGAAACCACCATTAATGTTGAAGATTTAACTATTTGAACATTTTTACTGCTCCAAAAGAAGATGAAAGACACGAAAAAACACAAACATAATTTTAAAATAAGGTCGGCAAGTGGGTACCACGCCGCTCTAATTACAGTAGGTGTCGAGTGGGTGGGTCACTTTCACGGATGTGTTAAATTTGTATTCAATGATATGAATCATTGTATACTAAAAACGATTCTAAGCGAAAACGGTCTGTCAACCTACATAACTAAGTGTATCTTATGATATTATTTCTATTAAAATAATTAATTTTAATATTAATAATACAGTAGGTTGAATTTATTTTTGCAGAAAACAATGCATTTGAAAATGTCATTGAATGTATAAAAAATCATAATATACATTAAAAGTTTCAAGCATCCACTAAAAATAATTTTAAATTACAACGAAATAACTAACACCGTTATTCTTCATTTAAATAATTAATTTCGTCAAAATTTTAACTTAAAATGTCTATAAAAATCAACCAAGTCAATATATTTTTTAGATTTATGAATTACACATTTAACTACTTATAAAGAACCTTATGTTTTAAATTTTCAATCCTTAGCTATAAAAACTGAACATTTTATAAATTTTTAATACAAAACAATTTGCAATTGTTTTATATTATAGTTTTAATATTTTTAAACTGCTATTATAACAACTTATAAGGAATTTTGTATTCAAATTTTTAAGCATGTTAACCTCACAAATTTTTTTTATTAATATTTATAGAAAAAAAATTGAAAATTTCTCAAGCCTATTATTAGATCAAAATATTTTTAAAATTAAATGGTGTATAGAAAATGATAATCCTAACGTATTCCACGAAAATTTCAAGTATCTATGATTATTTCGTTTTTGAATTACAATAAAATAAGAAAATCGTTCCCTAAGAAATCGGAAGTTTACGGGTAAATAAATATCCAATGTCTTATTTCAAATGCTCATAAAAAAAATAGTTTGACTTTCCAGTAAACTTTTTTTTTTATGAAAGGTATAAAAACTTATGGAGAATCTTGTGTTGTATTTTAAAATCTTAGATTTAAACAGAAAAATTTTTATGAATCAAACAAAAATGCAAATTCTTTGTGATTTTTATGTATTTTGTCGAAATTTTAACTTTAGACCCTTATAAAAAGCTATTTTAGACTTGAGCTCAACTTTTTTTTTAAATTTTCATTTACAACAAATAATAAAAAAATATTGTATTAAATTTTCAAATGTTTTGATTTAATAAAAAAAACCTGAAAATTTATTATGCTTATAAAAAAAAAAAAATAGCTCAAAAAGAGTTAAAATATAAATAATAAACATTTTATTGTGTATAGAAAATGGTTAAATAAACATTTGGTGAAAATTTCATGTATCAACAGTAATTTTTTTTTGATTTACACCGTAAAAACAAATATGATTTAGTCAAAAAACAATTTTGCGTAAAAATTCCCGTTTTTCCTTAATTTTTTTTTTTTGTTTTTCCCGGCACATTTAAAAACTATTAGTAACTTTCAAAAATGAACTCTCAAAAGACAAGCTATATTCACTTTCCCATCAGAAAAGATACTGGTGAAAAAAATTGAAGTATTATTTCGAAAACTTATCGTGTATGTAGACAGAAAAAGACACACACCGTTGTAAAATTAATACATTCTCCGTTTCTGTCTGGATCTGATAAGTACATTCATAGCTCAGAATCTTAAAAGTCAGAATGTGTTTGTGACGTTTATTCCCGATAGCTCTACTACTTGTGCATGTGTTGTGACTTTAAGAGTCTATATATAACTCGTAGTCCTTAGATAATAAAAATACAGCGAACCCGGTCAAACGGAGATCTGCCGTTGCAGCTAGTTTTTGTTCCGGGCTCGCGCGTGGCTCGTAGATTAATCACCAATATAAAATTATCATTATCCATAAAATGCACATGGCGTGGACATTGCGAGCGGTTGGTGCGCGTGCGCGAACGCACGTCCGAAGCGATCGTGACCACGGTCACGCACAACAATATGACGTGATGCGCGCGTGAGAGTGGCCACGGCCCGCGGCTGCTGGATTTTGCCGTCGCACCGGACTGTGGAGCACTGCTGCAGTTAAAGTGCTGTTGTAGCAATGACTCAAGTCTTTTGGTTACGGTATGATGAAATGCTTAAATTTTTAATCCTTAGCTATGAAAATCAAACATTTTATAATTTTTTAACTACAAAATAATTTGCAAATTTTCGCAACTTTGACGAATTATTCTGAATTTACGCTCAAATTGTTTAAATTCCACTTATAAAAACTTACGAGGAACCCTGTATACAGTTTTTAAATATTTCGTCAATAAAAAAAATGTATTTTTGACAATAATTTTAAAAAAATAATAACAATCCTTTATACTTATAAATAGTTCAAAAAAAAAAAAAAAAAATCAAAATGTTTTGAAAATTTTATGACTCGCAGACAATGCTAATATAAACATTTGGTAAAAATTGTAAGTATCCACGGTTAAATATCTTTGAATTACGCCAAAAAAACAAAATCGATTTTGTCAAGAACTGATTATTTGTAAAAATTCCCGTTTTCCCAACGATATTGAAAACTTCTGGGAATTTTCAATTTTTTCCTCTAATTGGTATCAACTAGATTATTTTTCCTCCAAGATACTGAAGTTGAAAATCGAAGTATTATTTCAACTACCGGTTATGGACCTACACAAACAAAAAAAAAAAAAAAAAAAGAATAAAACACACATCATTGTAAAATCATAACATATCAATACATTTATTGTTTTTAAAATAATGGGTAGAAAATTGTTGACAAAATACCATGTTCTTGCATGGCTAGGAATAGTAATTATTACAAATAGTAAATTAATCAAATTTCAAATTTCAAAGTTATTATTTTTATTTTTACTTTTGGGCTGTCCTATAGATACTGCATTGGATACTCCAAAGTTATACACCATTGGCCACTACTATACATGTATACGTGTTTAACAGACAATGACATATGGTTGTTCATGTTTACGTTTTACAAATCTATATGATATCATTCTATTAATTTACATAATTATTGAATTTTATTATAAATAATCATACAGGGCATAAATACTAAGAAAAATATATATTGTTTATATGTTGTATACAGTCTAAATGTTTAACGTTATTATATTTGTAAATGTTATTTTAATTTTCTATTATATGTTTACTGTTTAAAAACCAACAAAAAAGTAGAATAATTTTTTTGGATAAATTCTTTGTCATTCGTATCAATGTGTCACAATTAACCGGTTTGTGATGTAAGGCCGGGTGCACGTCAATGGAGTGAAAAAAAAATTGTCACCACCCATCGCACGCGGCGCACTGCAATAATCTGGCCGCCCAAACTGCAACCGCGCTGCTATGGTGTACGCCTGGTCAAGGACTATGCAATTCTTAAAAAACTCGTTGAACTATAAATACTCAACTACTGTAGGCTATTTTCAATCAATTATCTTAGAGTTTTTAACAAGTAACAAGTAAGATGAGTAAGTCGTAAGTGTTAATTTAGATATTTACGACTTCAGCAAAGCTATAAAATAATAAATAATGCAGTATTTATTTATAGTAGATGAAATATTGTTATGATAAAAGATAGGTAATTTATGAAATATCCACAACTATAATACGCGACATGAAATATCTACTCCAAATCGCAAACGTAAGAATTATATTTTAATAAATATTATGGATTACAAAAAAAAAAATGAATTATTTAAAAATAATAGACAGCAATGAAATATTTTGGAAAATATAAAATATTGTTAACACAGATTAGCCAACTTTGAAATGTTCATACCTGTCGACTACAAGGTTTAAAAAATGTTATTAAAATTATATTTTCAATGGAATGATTACCTAAATCGGCTAAATGTTAAACTATTTTTATAGGGATACCTACAACCATTGATTATAGAATAGACGATTCTATAACCAATGCTATAACGTTGGAAAGAAATACAGACGTAATTTGTAATAATATTTTATGTAACATGACACGTGCACATTTAATTTAATCTATACTTAGGTTTATTTAATGGTACCATTGATTATAACTAATACTATTATCATAGATATGGTGTATTAGTATTTATATTAAATGATAATATAGCTATTTGATTTTTTTTTCGTTTTTCGTTTATTTATTTTGTTAAATTATTTTCATTTATTTCCATTATAACAATATAAATAATATTTTGAAGCCTTGAATATTTATGTATTATCTATGAACAATTATTTTTGTTTAAAATGTTTCTACTGTTACCTACTGTTTATTATTAATTATCAGTTTATCACCTATTAGCTTAATGACAAATGTATTGTATACTACATGGAATATGTTTATGTGTGCTCCATCTCTACGAGACTTACATTAATGTTATTATAATTACTTATTAAAATATACGTATGTGTGTTATAATATGATGGTATATTATAAATATATTGATCGCGTTATGATTTGTTTTAGATTCTGAGTGAAGCGACAAATGTACTGATATTACAATGTTATGTGGTTTTTTTTTATTTTTTGTGCCTGTCATCGAGTTTTAATGCAATAAAAGTGTTCCGATTTTCTTCATCAGCATCTTTTCTGATAGAAAAGTAAATCTAGTTGGTACTTTGAGAGATCAAAAGTGCAGAATTCCCAATAGTTTTTAAACGCGCCGAGAAAAACAAAAATAAAATTAAGGAAAAACGGGAATTTTTTTGCAAATCAAATTTTTAACAAAAATTATTTTTATTTTTGATGTAACAAAATAAATAATGACTGTAAATACAAGTATTTTTCATCGAATGTTTACATAAGCATTTTCTACATAATTTTCAAAATATTTTTACTTTTTTTGAGCCATATATAAGCATAATAAATTTTCGGGTTATTTTAATATTTTTTTTATTATTGCCGATAAAAATCTTTTCATTAAGTCGAAAAACTTAAAAATGTAATACAATGTTCTCCATAACTTGTTGTAAGTGAAAATTAAAAAAAAAAATTTAGTGTAAGTATCTAATAGTTTTTTATAAGCATCTAAAATTGAAATTTTAGAAAATAAGTAAAAATCGCGAAATTTTGCAGTTTTTTTTTTGATTAAGAAATTCATAAAAATGTTTCTATTCAAATCTAAGATTTGAAAATTCAACACAAGATTCTCTATAAGTTTTTCTACCTTTAAAAAAAAAATTACTGGAAAGTCAAAGCAATTTTTTATGAGCTTATGAAATTAGATATTGGGTATTTACTCGATTTTTCGGGGAAAGATTTTCTTATTTTGACGTAATTCAAAAATAAATAATTGAAGACGTTTGAAACTTTTACAAAATATTTAGATTATCGTTTTCTATACACCAAAAAAATTTAAAAATATTTTGAGAATTTTTGAGCTAACCGTAGACCTAAGAAATTTTTGGTTTTTTTTTAAATTTTTTCCTTTAATTATCGATAAAAAAAAATCATTGGGTCAAATTTCTTGAAAATTTAATACAAGATTCTTCAAAAGTTGTTATAATAGCAGGTCAAAAATAATGAAAATACATAAGCACAATTTTTTTTTTTAATATTTATATACTTCAAATTTTGACCAAAATTCATCATCGAAAATGTGTACATTGATTTGTAGTTAAAAATTTATAAAATGTTCAGTTTTTATAACTGAGGATTGAAAATTTAAAACAAGATTTTTTATAAATAGCTTATAGGATACTCAAAAAATCAAAAAAATTCATTAAAAAAAATTTTTTTATAGACATTTTAAGTTCAAATTTTAACGAAATTAGATGTTTAAATGAAGAATAACGATGCTAATTATTTCGTTGTAATTTAAAAATATTTTTTACGGGTGCTTGAGACTTTTAAAGTATATTATTATATTTTATACACTTAATTTAATTTTCAAATGCAATGTTTTCTGCAAAAATTAATTCATCCTACTGTGTTATTAATAGCAAAATGAATTATTTTAATAGCAATAATATCATAGAATACACCTAATTATGTAAGCAGACCATTTTCGCTCAGAATTGACTTTCGTATACAATGATTTATATCATTGAAAACAAATTTAACACATCCATAAATGTGATTCACTCGATACATACTTGTACAGCAGAACGGTACCCACATTTTTTTTTTTTGTAAAATTCAAATTATTAATATTATGTTTATTTCGCACTGTTAATTAATTCCACAGTATTTCATCTAATTTATGTACTATAATACAGATATTTATAGGCATATTATATAGATTTGTACGGTTATTATATTATTTATATATAAATATATTATTAATGAAACTGGACAAGTCCAATACAAATTTCAGATAGTAATCTTAAAGCTTAGGTACAGAACAGTATAAATTATAAAAACATCAATAATTATTGAAATGTATATTATATTCCTTTATTATATCTGGCGTTTTGATTATTTATGTTTGAAATTATTTAGATAAACGTTATCTTAAAATACACCTCAAATATAAAAAAAAAAAAAATACGAAAATATATAATATACTTATATCGATGCGTGTTGCGAAAATATATAAAAAGTCTAAGTTTGCCGCTAAGCATACATTTTGGGAATCCGTGCATAATCCGCATAATCTGCATAATATGGAAGTTACGCGTTATGAATTTTATTATAATATTATAATAGAATAGATGTTGCACATACAACTCTGATTATATTGATTACGCACACAATTAGACCTGCGTATCCTTTATATTGCCTATACAAAACTCCTTACAAATGGATTGTTTGCTATCAATACGTTTACATTGTAATTGGTGATAAGCCGTAACTCTGTTGTTTCACTGGTCTATTAAATCTCTATAATGTGGTATTGACAATAGCGGCCATTGAAGTAGTTATGAGAAAACATTAGGGGTGAGGGGGGATAAAAATAATATAAAACATCTAAATGTTAAAAATATTTAGGGAATAATATTCAATAATATTATAATTAAGTTCGAAACATAATATAGTTATAATTATTATATATTGGTTTTTGACTATTTGGATATCATGCATGTGATTTCTGAAGACTTACGATTGAATGATCGGCTGGATAACTTACAATGTCAAAAAGCATATAATATTGGAAGGTTGTGATGCGCGTATTAGTTTTACAATAATCCGTATTTATTTTTTAGTTTTTATATCGAAAAATGCCTTAGTTTATTATATCATTTTTTTCCCTGAAGCATGTAGTTTTTTATTAGAAAACTTTAATTCTGTGGGGGACTATGCCTTCACCCTTTAAGCTGCTACTACCGTCCATCACACTATTTGATTTTAATTTGTTAACACATTTATCAAATAATATGCAAGAGGTGTTTATCACAATATTTTGTTGACAAAATATAAAATAAATAAAAATATATATATTCGTCAATAATAATAATTTATACAATAAAAAAATTTTTGATTTAAAAATAAGCCTAAATAATAGATTATAAACATTACATTTATAATAATATTAATAAATAAATATAGGTAACATTACAATAATTATATTCACATCTCCTTGATACACTTTTAACCCTAATTTTTACATATTTTTGATCATTGTAATATAAATATTAATGTACTTTATCGTAAATTAAGTTAATCAAAATTTGACATATATAATTTTAAGCTTTACGTTTCATTAGTTCCACTTGACAAAACCAACATAATTAATATGATAGCAACTAATTATAATTTTATATGACTGTCATTTTGTAATATATATAATATGGTATATAATATGTATATATGTCTATACGATCAGACTTCAAAAAAATTTTCACAAATCGTTTTGCTTGGCACATATTTTATAATTATATTATTTTGTGAAGTTTCACCACATGGACACTTCTTTTGCTCTATCTACCACCATTGCTTGTCCGGGCGCCGCCCTAAAAAAAATAATTTTGATCAATTGGAAATATTTTCTAGTTATTTTTAATAATAATATGTTAAGTTGAAATTATAATATATTTACACATATCTATTTAACTGCGGTTAAAATCAAAAAATAATTAATTTTACATTATTTGGTCATCACGCTGTATAATATACAATGGTTTTAAATACAAATATTTCTTGAATAATCTTAATATTATGAGATTCAAATGGTCATTAAATTAATTAATTAAATGTTTTCTTAACAGAGATAAGTTGATATATTTTTGTTCATATTAACTTTAAAATTTTAGAATTAAATAAATTATTTGAATTAACTACCATTGTATAACTTAACATTATTGACGTTGATTTAACTTAACTGACCTACTCATGTTGAATTTAGGCAACGACTTTCCTTTTACCTCCATGTATTATATTTTATATTAACATATAGATCACCTTATGGGTGGCAAAGACGTTTTTAATATGGACAGCCTGCTCTTATCGCGGTTGTTGAAAGCGACGGCCAAGTTAGACGTTTGGCTAGTCATCGAGTCCTGCGATATAGTCCTGTTGAACTTTACCCCCTGGGCCGCGGGCCTGTTGTACGGAAACCTCCATGGCGAATTCGGCGGGGCCGGGTCCAGCTCAAAGCCACGGTTGTCCGCACCTGCGCGTTTCACGTGGTTGCTGACATCGTCGTCTTTCTTGGACGACAGACGCCTGCGAGACAAAATGACACGTTAATTATATTACAATAAAGCATCGCATGCGTGACAAAAACCACCCGACAAGTTCCCTATATCATAATATAGATTATAATACGATGTAGCGTTTGACAACCTCAATATTCTGCGGCCGAGGCCCTCGGGTTCTTCCAGGCTTTTGTTGCCTACGCGTTTCTTCCGGTGGATGCTGTCCTCGATAATGATGTGCCGGTCGTACGGAGTGTCGAAGTCCACCTCGAGAATGGTGGAGAACTTGTGCGGGTAGACGCAGTCGATGGCCACGATTATCAACCCGACGGAAATGCACAGCAGACCTGCGGATATGTATAATATTATAGATATCGAGAAAACTCCGTCAAATATTATATTATGTAATTCGGCATTTGGGTGACACTGCGGTAGGTATCTATTATACGATTATATGGTAACTGTTACGAAGGATAGAAATTGAGTGAATTTGCATATTTTTATTAAGTAACTGTATAGGTAAGCTATATTTTTTTTTTGTATTTTTGGAACATTTGTCATTATTGCAAATATTAAATCCATACAAAAATATCGTTTATAATCATAAATCGATGATTTTACTAGTCAGATTTTACACGGTAGATACCCTACGTGGCAAATTTTGCCAAAAATAAAATAAAATTATAATTTATGAAAATAATATATTTTAAATATAAAAAATGCAAATTGGTATTATGGGAAATAATGTAGCGATGCAGTATAAAAAACATGTAAAGCATTTTCTAAACGTTTGGAAAATAAACTAATATTACTAAAAAAACTTATAAATCATAACCATGAAATTTATGTGCACAAATCACGATAAATTGTGTCATAAAATGGCTTTCATAAGAGTAATCTTATGCTTAAAATATCTCCGGACGCAATAAACTACACGGATATTTATACTTTAAATCGGGGGTGTCCAACCCGCGGCCCGCAGTAAATTTTTATGCGGCTCTCACTTTAATTTAAAAACCATGAATTAATTGTATATGATATATTAATATTACGAGAACAAATTTATTTTAAGAATATAAAATTCAAGATTTTCGTAAGAATAGTCAACTCTTTGCTATTTTCGCAACACCATTTTCGGTTGATATTACAGCTGTGGAAACTAAATTTCAAATGGAATGTATTGAGTTGCAATCAGATATTCAAATCAAAGAAAAATTTAATCAGTCTTCTTTATTAGATTTTTATAAATTATATCTACCCAAAGAAACATATCCAGTCCTTCATGACCATGCCTTATTCATGTTCTCGCTTTTCGGCAGTACCTACATTTGCGAACAATTGTTTTCAAGAATGAAAAACACAAAGAATAAGAATCGGTCCACTATATCAAACAAGCATCTTGAAAGTTATTTAACGATTGCCACAACTTCAATCGATCCAGATATTGATTCATTACTTTCACAAAAAAGGAAATTTCAAATTTCACATTAAATAACTTTTTTAAACTAAAACTTTTTTTTATTATAAATAAATATATTTTTCTGTGTACTTATAATTAAATATTAATACTTGTAAAAATATTTCTGCTTATTATTCGCTATTGTAAAATTATAAAAAATGTATTGCTGTATTATAAAATATAATTTAATCATTAAATTTGAATGTATTATTATTAAAAAAAAGTATGTGGCCCACAACAATTTCTACCTATATGATGTGGCTCAGTCTTCACAAAAGGTTGGACACCCCTGCTTTAAATGCATTTTTCGTGATTTACAATTTTGTCCTAAACAAATTAGTTATTTTGTCATAATTATGAAATACACGTAGGGCAAACAAACCGGTAAACAGTGTTAGCCAGAAACACCAGCCCAGCCTGAACAGTAAAAACTTGTCGTCCTGAAAGCGTATGACTAGAGGCGACGACGGAAGCATGCTGTGATAGGCCACTGTGGCTCCGACCATAAAACTTCCCATCCCTATCATTGTGTACGCTCCGTACCGCGGGACGACAATCAGCAGTACGTTCATCAGGAACCACAACACAAACGCTGTCCTGTAAACATAAACATATTTAGTTGTATTATATATACAAATACGTAATGTGCGCTAATTAGTCTTTTGATTTGATTTTTTGCGACGCAGATAAAAGTATGTGGCGGAGAGGGTAGCTTTTGGAGGGCATAGCCCTAATGGTATACCTATTATTGCACATGTAAAGACGACTTAACGTTATATTGAAAAAACGTCGTGACCAACGATTTTTGGAAAAAAATTATTTTAAAATGTTTAATTTGTAATTTGTTTAATGTGACAAAGTAGGCGATTTTAGGGTTGTATCGATGGATTAAATGGTAATTAATAACTGTTTAAACATGCCTTGTGTTAGATTGATTCTATATATGGACGGACGACTTTAGTATATGGAATATATACTATGGTAACTTTGCGTTAACTGCTTACTAACCGCAAGGTTCAGCTAATCACAGATCCAAATCTTTTTTGGGACAACACGGTGTAGTATGAAGTCGTTATATTAAATTAAGTTTTTTCATAATCTTTATAGTTCAACTTATTAGTTATTATATAATTTTACGAATTATTTCGAAAACACGCAAAACGTATCGATCAATATTGAATACATTTGCCTTGTAATCGCCACACTCAGGTAAAATCGATAAAAATTGTGACAGAAGCGTCTCATTATATACCATAATAGTTTTATTTTAAATATCTAGAGACATTTTTGGACTTTATTTACGTTATATGTTATATATTATATACGATAACACTTAATATTATTAAGACCCGTCTTGTCCGAAAGATTCTTCGAATTCTTACAGGTTTTGTAGATAATAATATATTTACCATAAAAATATACTGCCGTAGTACCCCGCGGCTCTATATTGACCTCCCCAAGCAAACCCTTCTTGGCCCAGGCTAAAATATTCGGCTACGGTGAGTATGGGGAAGGGCATACCCCGGTACAAGGCAGCTTGGTAACTTTCGCCCATCTCGTGAGCCCCCAGCCAAGAGAAACGTTCATTAAAGCTGATGTCTTCCAAGGGCACCGAAGAGTTGTCGGACGGTATAGCTGTAAAATGAAAAAAAAAAATCATGATTGTAATATAATATTATAAGTACATCGCACTCTATACTCTGTTGTCGCGTATTCCGTATGATATACTATTGATATCATAAGCGCGATTGCCCCGTTGGCAACGGGAAATACATAAAGAAAAAAAATTAACAATTCGTTCCTTACCGCACAGGGTTATATTGATGTGACCGAGTCCAACGTAAGCACCTAGTTCCGCAGTAATCAGTTCTTTGGAAAGAGCTCGGTAAGAGCTCGTGATCATTGTCTCGGCTACATGCCAACTGGAACCCAATATTGATACTGAAACGTTAATTTTTTGAAAAATATTAATTACATTCAAATGAAAATGATGCACGATCGACATAAATAAATTATATAATCCAGTTTTCCTACGAAGACCTCGAAAAAGCGAAAGCGCGTCCCAAAATTCAGTAGGTCGCAAAATCGACGAACCGCGGTAAACATGCTGAATCTGATGGTTCCTCAACAAACCTTGTCACGGCCCTGAGGCCATCATTTAACCTAATTAGTTGTATTATAATATTATTTTTATAAAAAACAATATATTTAACAAATTTACAATAGCTAGGTAGGTATACCTACTGCAGTTTTTTTAACGATTTGAAAAGACAATTGAAACCTGTTATTCTATTTTTTATGTTTGTAATTATTTTACATCAATATAATAAATAACGATCAACCGTTTTATAAAGCAATTCGTAAATATAATATATTTATACCAATTAAATACCATGTCACGTAAAGGCCACTATATAAATCATAAACAAACATTTTTCTATTATAAAAATAAAAAGAATCAAAATATGTACAAGGCGCGTCAAAGGGTGGCGAGGGGTGGGCACAGTCCCGAGGCCCATTGACTAAATCCTGGCTTAAATATAGAAGTACATTTAATTCCGATTGTCGTGTGAGCTAACTATCACAATCATAACATCAGTATCTAAATGAAAGACCACTCAAATCAAAG
This sequence comes from Pentalonia nigronervosa, assembly GCA_014851325.1. Classification (NCBI taxonomy): domain Eukaryota; kingdom Metazoa; phylum Arthropoda; class Insecta; order Hemiptera; family Aphididae; genus Pentalonia; species Pentalonia nigronervosa. Next base: position 26,826 of record JACXSJ010001234.1, on the reverse strand, counting down.
CACATTAGGAGTTTTGATTTATTTGAATACATGATAAAAATGACAAAAGTGAAAAAAGTACATTTATTACAACACGAAATTTGAACCAGATGAAGAATACAACTGATTGATAAAACCCCAATATATGATAAAACTACAAAATTAACATTGAAACCAGCCAAAATGCGAAAACCGTTGTTCAATAATTGTTATTTTTCAAAGTACCTAATTAATTTATTAATCAGATAATCTGATGGTCATCTTTATAATTTTTTCATTTTTAATATAAAAAATGAATGTTTGCGGATGGCAATAAATATGATGCGCAAACAGTCTTGAAATTAGACATTTAAATTGGAAATGGAATACGTTTAAAGGTGTTATGAAATTTAAAGATGTTTCAGTTTAAAATGCCTATAATAGTGTAGTTTGTAATGAATACGAGGAAAAATGATTTAAATTTGTTAATTTGTAAATAAAAAATGTGCATGCTTATAATATGCATTCCTATGAATATGTTAAGTGTAAAAAGTAACAACTGAAAATGATAATAATAATAATATGTTCCAGTAGGCAGGCAATTGGCAATTGTATTCAAGTGTGACCATTTGATGCGGGCAAAACCACGTAGACGAAATCGGCAAGACCTATTATTACGAATATCATGATTTACGACCGCATACGACAAATACATTTAGAAGTGGGTGGACAATCATGAAAAAGATATTAATTTCTTTTTATTCTACATATGTAATATATTATGTACTATGTCATCGCGAAGTAAGATAACACATGTTATATGTATATTATGATTTATAGTGAGTACATCATATATTATTAACATCATAATATCACCTATCTCATAGGTAATGGTAATACATTAATACAGTTATTTTGAAGACAATTAAATACAATATGTAATTAAATCGGTACCGCCTATATTATTATACAGATCTGAACCTCTGATTATTTTAATGCAATGTTTTTTTGCATTTTTTTGGCGTACAAGACTTTTTTTAGATACTTGGAACATCCGCCATCGTCAAAGCGTTTATAATATACTAATAAATAATATATTTTTCCACACTTAATACTATTTTTTTAATACATTTTTATTGTGATATTTTTTTACGAGTTGTTTTGATCATTAAAATCCTAATCCTAGTAATGACAGATGCAGTTAATTTATAACAAGCAAAACATTATTCAGTAATCGGAACATTTATCTTGCCGACTTGACAGTTGTCACGTTGGTAGATATATCATAATGACGGACACTTGAATTATATAATAACATAGATACGAAGTACCTAATATATTTTCACTTAGTTGTCGGAACAATGTACTGAATTTTATGAAATATTATTCTATTATATTTTTAAGAATTTGAAGAAAATAATTTAAGTTTATAATGTGATAAGATTGAGTTTTTAGTAATTTTAATACTATTTATTTTAGATTCTGAGTGAAGCGACAAATGTACTGATATTACAATGTTATGTGGTTTTTTTTTATTTTTTGTGCCTGTCATCAAGTTTTAATGTAATAAAAGTGTTCCGATTTTCTTCATCAGCATCTTTTCTGATAGAAAAGTAAATCTAGTTGGTACTTTGAGAGATCAAAAGTGCAGAATTCCCAATAGTTTTTAAACGCGCCGAGAAAAACAAAAATAAAATTAAGGAAAAACGGGAATTTTTTTGCAAATCAAATTTTTAACAAAAATTATTTTTATTTTTGATGTAACAAAATAAATAATGACTGTAAATACAAGTATTTTTCATCGAATGTTTACATAAGCATTTTCTACATAATTTTCAAAATATTTTTACTTTTTTTGAGCCATATATAAGCATAATAAATTTTCGGGTTATTTTAATATTTTTTTTATTATTGCCGATAAAAATCTTTTCATTAAGTCGAAAAACTTAAAAATGTAATACAATGTTCTCCATAACTTGTTGTAAGTGAAAATTAAAAAAAAAAATTTAGTGTAAGTATCTAATAGTTTTTTATAAGCATCTAAATTTGAAATTTTAGAAAATAAGTAAAAATCGCGAAATTTTGCAGTTTTTTTTTTGATTAAGAAATTCATAAAAATGTTTCTATTCAAATCTAAGATTTGAAAATTCAACACAAGATTCTCTATAAGTTTTTCTACCTTTAAAAAAAAATTACTGGAAAGTCAAAGCAATTTTTTATGAGCTTATGAAATTAGATATTGGGTATTTATTCGATTTTTCGGGGAAAGATTTTCTTATTTTGACGTAATTCAAAAATAAATAATTGAAGACGTTTGAAACTTTTACAAAATATTTAGATTATCGTTTTCTATACACCAAAAAAACTTAAAAATATTTTGAGAATTTTTGAGCTAACCGTAGACCTAAGAAATTTTTGGTTTTTTTTTTAAATTTTTTCCTTTAATTATCGATAAAAAAAAAATCATTGGGTCAAATTTCTTGAAAATTTAATACAATATTCTTCAAAAGTTGTTATAATAGCAGGTCAAAAATAATGAAAATACATAAGCACAATTTTTTTTTTAAATATTTATATACTTCAAATTTTGACCAAAATTCATCATCGAAAATGTGTAAACAAACAAATCATTGATTTGTAGTTAAAAATTTATAAAATGTTCAGTTTTTATAACTGAGGATTGAAAATTTAAAACAAGATTTTTCATAAATAGCTTATAGGATAACCAAAAAATCAAAAAAATTCATTAAAAAAAATTTTTTTATAGACATTTTAAGTTCAAATTTTAACGAAATTAGATGTTTAAATGAAGAATAACGATGCTATTTATTTCGTTGTAATTTAAAAATATTTTTTACGGGTGCTTGAGACTTTTAAAGTATATTATTATATTTTATACACTTAATTTAATTTTCAAATGCAATGTTTTCTGCAAAATTATTCAACCTACTGTATTATTAATAGTAATATGAATTATTTTAATAGCAATATCATAGAATACACTTAGTTATTTAGGCTGACAGACCGTTTTCGCTTAGAATCGTTTTTCGTATACAGTGATATATATCATTGAGTACAAATTTAACTTATCCATGAAAGTGATCCACTCGATACATACTGTACAGCAGAGCGGAATCCACTTGCTGACCATTTTTTTTTTGTTTGTTACAATACTATGAATAAAAAATTAATTTCTGTAGGTATACGCATACATAATAACTAATAAATAATTGTGCTTAGGTTAAATATTCTGAAGATGTTTAACATATTTAACATTTAGTCCTTGGATTTCATTTTAATAAACCAGAAAATAATCAAAACCATTGTTAAAATTGAGATTAGTATTATAGCTTCTACGTTAGATCAAAACGTTAAGGAAAATTTAATTCTGCAAATATTTTATTATGAAAGTTAATTAGCCAAATTTCACGAAAAGAGTGCATATTTTAATACTTTTAGAGATACAAACAGATAATGGCAATAATGACAAATCTAACCTCGAGAACTTGTAAATTATTCATTATAGTAATTATAGAATTTTAACGGTTCTTACTATCCTTGAATGTGTATTTTTAAATTTATTATTTATTAATTTCATAAACACACATTTATACTTTGTTTCTTAGTAAACATACTATTTATAGTTTATTCTAATTGTAAAATCTGAATAAAAAAATCGCATTCCTCCTAATGAATAATGATCATCAAAATACATATTTCAAAATATTTAAATTTACATAAAAACGTCATCAATCAATTAATACTTTTTGTACAGTTTCTTGGGTTCGAAGGTTGTAATATGCATCTGCAGATAGTTGGACACAGTTTGTCTCCATATTTGTGATTTGTTGTTAATACAAAAATACATTTTTATTAGTCGGCACTATAGGTAGGTTAGGTACTATAGGTGTATACCATACCATAATTAAATTTTATCATTATTTTATTTTTAATGTAAGAATATTAATATATTATACATACATATCATAAAAAAAAATTGTATGTACTATATACCTACATAGTAAATAGTTATAACTATAAGTGTTATGCAGATATTAGGTACTTAATACTATGTTATAAAATAATATTAAACTTGTAAAATTCTTAAAGAAAAATAAAATATCATCATTTACGTGTTCTGTGCTTACAATTGTTAAAAATTGCAGCATTATTAAGTATACATATACGTCAACATATGTTTTAGAATTCGTGTAAAATAATCCATAAAATACTGTCATTGAATCTACGATTTACTAAGTGTAAAGAGGACGTTGTTTTAGTAGTCTATACACAACTTAGTAACTCGGCACAAATGTACAACTTGAATGATGATTCCAATAGAGGAAAAATAAATTAAACACCTACTAATTATTTAATTTTGCATTTAACACATTTAAAGTTTAACTTTAGTAAATACATAACAAAATAATTCTTATTAAGGTTACCGGCTTGTTGATTAGCCGATTTCAATACTGATGTATGTTTGATATTTAAAAAAAAAGATAAAGAACAATAAATATAGAATGCAAAAACCTTAAACTAATAAACTAACAAAAAAAGGAAAGTATATTTATTTGTTATTTAAAACTGTATCTATACAATAATGTGTGCAATAACGAATTAACGAATTTTTACAAATAGCACACGTTGGAATAAAAACAACAAATAAATGTATTTTACTTGCGGAGGTCGGTCAGGTAATAAAATAAGTGGATGGTATACCACCTGTATAATAGTTGCTAAATTTATCGTGAAAAACGTATATAAAAAAATGGAATTTATAAATAGATTATACATATGTAATATATAAATAATCACATTTTAATATTATAATAATTATATCTGATAATACTATTTATATACCTAGGTATTATGACTATTATCACCTGAAACCACGATACACAACGATTGCACACTTTAATATTCTTTTCAGAAAAAAGAACCATTTCTCATCAATCGAAAAAAAGTATTTTTCTTCTCAATAATTGGTTTTTGGAAAACCTTTTGAAAATAATAATATACAATTGAATAATTATTTACAGACAGTGCATATTTTCACAATGATAAAAGTATAAAAAGTAGTGCTATTTTCTATAAAATTGTTTTTAATTTTAAATTAACAATAAAGAAGAGTATATTTTGTACAATTTAAAATTATTTCATCTTTATTATCTTATACAGACATACAGTTACTTATGTTTTTTTAAATTATTTATACATTTTATAAATTTTTATGAATAATATTTAGATATTCTAGTGCAACCAGTGACGAAAATCAGTTTTTTTTAAGGTGGCAAACTTAGAAATTTACCAGCCGGCACTTCCCTACCACCATTAATCAATTGTGAGTTAATTTATTATACAATATTACACTAAAAATTTAATTATATAAAAGTATATAATCTTTACCAATTACTAGAATCCAATACATACACTACCAAGTTATTTTTTTTGGGGAGGAGGGGAAGAAGTAAGTGTCCCCCTCACTACTCCCGGGGATTTGCACCACTAAGTACAACAGTATGATTTATGTCAATTTTATGTTTTTTAAGCATAATATTAAATAAGTAAATATATTTTAAGTGTTAACGTGACATATAGAATATAAAATATTAAAGTTGTTTAGTGCATGTATCTAATCTTCAATTGAAATATTATATATTATGTATTTATATAATTTCTGTATTACTCGAACTCAGCTGGTGCTGGAGAGGCACAAGCAGTCACCACAAAGTTAATTTGTGTTTATTAAATTTTTTTTTTTTATAATAGTTTTTATGTCTTGTAAAATATTGTATAGTTTATTTGTAAGGTATACAAAAAAAAGGTGATAAATTTTTTTAATTTATAGAAGGGATGAGAGGTTTTTGAAAATCTACAAAAGGGACGTAAAATAGAAAAGGTTGGGAACAACTGTTCTAACCGCATCAAACACGCTCCTTCTATTTTTCCTTAAACTATGCATTTAGTAGGCGAGAGTGTCAATGTTTGAAGTTCAGATAGGAGGGTTAGAGTGACTTGGAAAGTCGTTTTTAATGACTAGGACATAAAACTATTTTAGTAACGAATTCATATTTGAGAGAGTGATTACATTAGTAGATTTTACACGAGTATGGTTGTCTTGAGGTGAGTAATGATTTCTAGTGTTTCAAGTGTAGGAAACTTGCAGGACTTTTTACAGACTGGACATCTTCTGTAGTTAACTAGGTGATCACTACTGCAGAGCGCGGTTTTGGCTTTTGCCTATTGGTAGGTTTTTGACAGTTATCCGAGTTGTGGGAACACATGTGGCAACAATATGTTCCACAGAGAACATAAATTAACAACATTAAGGGGTCGTAACATAAGATTACGTATGGACAAACTCTTGATTAACTCATTTGTTCATTGTATTTTATTTAAACAAATTGTAAATTTCAATAAAAAATAAAATATAAAATCTATGTGCATTTATCTAAATTCTGATTTTTAAATGTTTAACTATAGGTACTTAAAGACTATCTTTTTAAAGACTTGAATTTTTTTTCTAACATTTTGAAATTGGCGAAAATTTTCCGAATAATAAGTATAATAATAATTGTACTATACCTAGTCTAAATATTACAACTATTTTCTATTTCATGTAAAACTATATTCTAAAAACATAAATTTTAATAAGTCGGAAGCTATTGAATAATAATGATTTAAATTAGTCAACATTTTCAAACAAAAAAAAAAACTACTCAACAATTTACTATAACATTTAAATATAAAAAACGCGGCTCTTATACTAAAAAAAAAATTGTATTGACATGGCACTAATGCTTAAATAAATAATTTGATATGAAAAATTTAAATATTTGAAAATACGTGGACTTCCAAAATAAAAAACCAAAAAAAATTCCAAAAATCAAAATTATTGAATAAACGAATTGTTAAGGTTTAAAGTGGATGAGCAAGATTGGTGAATTACCCTGTATATATAGATAGACTGCAGTAGTCTTATAGTGGCCTACCAATGGAAATGGTTAACATTTCAAGGAGGGCGAATGGAATATGCGTCATAATACACACATACACTTGCATATCGTACTTCCTATTTTAGTGTCAGTGGTCGCCCGTCCGAGTCGTATAATGTGTAATGTTATCAAGTCGACTTTATTATAGGCTCTATCTTATTCAAGGCGAAACCAATAATACACGAATAGGTTACCTACTGTCGATTGGTTTGGACCTACATGTATATCCTCGATAATGTAACATTAACCGTACAATTTTATTGGCGAAAATCGTAAAATTTCATAATTTCGACAATATACATATATAGCAATTTACTACACCATCTCTCTTTCGTAATTCTCGTGAATCACGTGACGCAAGTTTACGAAGCACGTTTCGAAAAAAAAAATCGAATAAATATAAATATACCTTTATTCACGCGTTCGGCGTGTTCGCGATAGATCGCTTATAGGTGCAATATAATAATAACATCGACATTAATGCGGTAAATCCACTACTATAGCGACTTTCAAAACAAATACATCCGACAAAATTGTACAAACCAATTTAACGAAAAGAGTTAAAGAGTCTTGTCAAATTCAGGATTACTTGGGTTAGATTTTAAAATTAAATCAGAAAAACTAATCAAGTTGGGTTATTAAATATTACATATATAATATAAGTCCTCCATACTTTTCATATTTGTGGATAGACTCAAGTTACCTTACAGCAGGTGATATTAAACTTTACAGGACAATCGTACTTAGAAGATCCAATTCCCCCCCCCCTATTAAATACTATCACGGACAAACAATATTAACGTTTTTAATGTACCAATTATGTACATAAAATGAGAATTATCGAATTAATTGTATTACGTTAAAGATTTCATGGACTAATTATTTGAATATAAGTAGAAGATGCATCTACTTCGGGCCGACGATCAGCTTAGTGTAATCATAATTAAATGTGTTTTTGCCCCAATAGTTAACCAGTTTGACGACAGCAGGCGTATTTTTTTTTTATTGAATAAGCGACGAGCTGGAATATAGTTATAACATGAGCTCTATTAACCTTTTCTGTGATGTAGCTCCCTTAAAGATGTTGAAGTAAATTTTGATTTTAATCATTATAAATAGTGATTTAGTATTTAGATTTAGGTTTAGTAATAAGTTATTTAGTATTTATCGCGACCAATGTAGAAAATCCAGACTCGCAGAGATATATGTAATGGCGTGAATAGGTAGGTATAGTTCGCCGATGTTTTTGAACTCCAAAATTCGAATAAATTTTTTGACTAAATACCTAAGTGTGTAGTCATTTGTTTTGATCGAAATCAATTAAATTATCTTTAACGAGGTCTGAATCATCAATAACGCTGAAGTTTACAAAATTAAATTACACGCGTATCAGAATATTTCTGCTTTTGAACATGTAGAATAAATGAAAAATATACATTTATAATTTATAAATGCATTACAAAGTTAAGCATTAGTTACAACAATTTATAACTTTAACCAATGATCCTGAGTCGTTAAATAGTTCGAATTAAATGAAAATAATCCGAGCCCTTCCGTGCACCCTCGAATAACCACCCCCTAGTATGGAATGTGGACCATCAGCAATTACGATTGTTAAGAAGTACCGAGTTATAGCATATAGTGATTCGTTTTTACATTTTTTAAATAACGCACGTTACAGTCTCGTTACCGCGTTTGTAGTAGGTATCCAATTAAATCCTATATGCGTAAGTTAGATGCAATTGTGCAAGTCCTAATAATAATTATACGCCTGTAGTATTCAAACATAAACACATTCATAAGATATAAAATTCGCGATAACTGTATTTATAGTTTCGCGCTTAACTGCATATATGATATATGCCACATGTCTGTAAAACTATACAGGACGATTCACCACGAATACTCGCCCTTTTTTGTCTTAAGAGTGAATCTATTTAAATTCTGATTTTTTTGAATTTTAAAGTGAATTTAAGGATCATATTTTCAGTTACTTATATTTTTTATAACTACCATTTAAAAAAAAAATGTCATTCAACAACATCAACTCCTTTTTGCCAAATGAGAACTACCTTTTTTCCTTGTAAATTGTTGTAAACAGATTACTTTTTTTTTAAAGACGAATAGAACACAATATAGATACCATATGATTATTTGAAATTTTAAGCAATCAATTTTAATCTATCAACATTTTATAATCTGTAAAAACTGTCGGACTACAATTAATACTGAAGTCTATAAATTTAATATTGTATCTATTTTATATATTATAAAAATCAATTTTTTATTTCAAAATATACTGATACTTGTTCAAATATCGATTATCTATAAAATCGTCTGCTTAATATTTAACAGTAAAAAAGGTTGATTCCCATTTGAACGGTATAAAAAAATCTAAATAATTGAATAGAGGTATACTTGAAAATTACAAAAAACTCAGAATTTGAATAAATTCATTACCTAATAAAGGAAACAATGGGGTGAGTGTGCGAGTTTTATTGTGAATTACTAAATATACACTTGTATTTATATTATAATATAAACGTATAATAAAATACTTGGTTATCGCGACGTCGCGCATTGTACCAAAAAAGGTAAGACCGTTAAAACATTTTTTTTTTTCTAAATGAAATAAAATGTAAATATTTGTACGCGGTGGCTGAATAAATCCGTCTATGGGCTCGGTGATTGCAGCTCTGCGGTGGTACGCGTACCTACCAGCTATATGCGATTTACAAAACGTCGGCGGCAGATGTCATCGACACGGCGGTAGATAATAAATAACAACTTACAATTACTATACAAGTACCCAATGATGCTACTATCATGCTGTACGGTTGATTTTTTTCCAATAAATAAATCTATTATAATTTCAATGTTACGTCGTGGCGTACGTGTGAGACTGAAAAAAATCCGAAGAAGGCGAGCGAAAATATTAAATCAATACATGGACCAGGGGTGGCCAAACTTTTTTTAATAAATATCTACCGAGAATATATTTTTTTTCCATCAAAGATCGACTGACGTAAAAAAAAAATATTTTTTTTTTTTATTTTTAAGTCTTTATTATTAATATGAATAATAAATAATAAAATTAACGTTACACTGTTGGTGTAGAAGCGTGTCATTGCATACCGTTGGTCAGTTAATTGTAATCAGGAGAATAATTGTTTATTACACTGCTAAACGAAGAGGCTGTTCCAAATCACCATCAAAAAGCGTTGCTCGGTAATTCAGGTTTTATAGCTTTTTTCATAATAAGTTCTAACGAAGGTGGATCGACTTTGAAATCGTCCGAGATCGACCGTTTGGACGCTCCTGATATAGGCTACCTATACATATAATAATGTGGTGCGTAGTATAATATGCAATAATATATTATTATTATTATTATTATGTGTTATGCGCGTGTGCGACCGCCGCGCAAATGAGGCCAACAGTATATGTTATGTATAATGCGCGTGTAATAATAATAATAATGTTTTTCCGTCGTCGCGGCGGTCACGGTTGGATGATTCTCGGCGCGGCGGTAAAATAAAAATAAAAAGAGCAAAAACACGACAGACGCGTAGTAGGGGACTTCTACTCATATATGTGTGCGAGTAACATTATCAATTCTCATTTGCTTTTATATTATTATTATTATTATTATGCACGTATAAAATATATGCGAATCGACCTATTATAAGCCGCGATGTCGCGTAATACGCGCGCTTATTGTTATATTATGTTTTAGCTTAAAGGCGAATATTTTCGACCGTCGTTATTGTGCGCAACAGTCTAACGTCGCCGGCTGTTCGAGGGGGCCTGTGAAAGCTGGTCGCGCGAATAGATCGTCACGAGACAAAAGGACGGAAAACGCGATCGACGACGGTCTTCTGCGGCGTCGCGTGAGACGTCGCGACTCGCTGTTGGGTTAGGCCGATCGATCGGTGACGTTGACGACAAACGACAGCGTTATTATATTTTTATACGCGCGCATAACGTGTACGCGTATGCGCGCGTTATGGATGCATTGTTGCGAAAAAAAAAAAAAAAGACAAACGCCAACATAACAACGATTTCGAGACGTACACACAGTAATAACAGTATAACATAAGAGCGCGTGTGACGAAACGTTCGAGCGGCTCTCTCGGCCCGGACAATTGCGATGACCCTCCGGGACGCGTTTAATAATAATCGTCATGACGCGCGCGAAGTCTTACGTGTGCGCGTATGGTGTGCACGACCATTCGCGTGTTGTTACCCACCTGTCCGCGCCTATATACCCACTGCGCGCTCACGCTCGCGGTCGAAAGTGAAACGGAGATCTCGCGACGTACAATACAATGCGAAAATGATCGGTTCGCTGGCGAATTTCCGATACGTATTTATGGACGGCGGTAGATTTGCAGCAGACGAGAAGCCGTGTGGGCAATGTCACGTCACGTCGTATACATATTGTACATGAACCTACTTCATTAGCACGAGAACGAGCGTCAGAGATCCGAGGGGAGAGTCGTTTACCCCGGCTAAGCTTAAGCATGACGGTTAAAAATAAATATCGCATGTACGAAATAAATACAATAAGTAATATAAACGAAGTGTACTGTAGGGGGGTTGAGAATCGTATTGTATACAAACGGTCTTATAATACGCACGTATAATAGGTATATAGGTAATGGGTGGTATATAGAATACGTTCGCGCTGATAAATATCTGCAGTTATTATAATACCTCCCTATATACGTGTACACTAGCTATTACGGTGATGTATTATAATAATAGTATCTTGACCCGTTCTGGTACATAAATTACTTCGGTAGTTAAGTGCCGGTTACGTAAGACGACAGGTAGGTACCAATATATACGCGTATATAACTCATAATTTGCGGTAGTCTTAATTTCAATACACTTGTGAAACGCGTTTGATCGCAGAAAAATGTTATAATTATTTATGATCGTTTTCATTTGAACGTAGGTGGGAGTTAGGTTTTATTGTGGCGTTTAATACTATTAGCTCGAGTTCCGATCATACGTTCGCGTTATTACTATATATATATATATATATATATATATATATATATATATATATATATATATATATATATATATATATATATATGTCTGCAATATGTATTTATCGCATATTTTCACTTCGATTTTACGTACATCATACGATATATATATATATATATTATTCCCGTATAACACTTGTGTTGTGTACTTTTATACATGCGATAATATCATAATATAATATATGTATTATGCTTCGGCGTGTAGGTACATATATATATATATATATCCGCACATATGTTGGAAACCGAAATTGAAATAGAGAAACATACAAGTGTAAACACGATATTTTCGATTCGGTCAGCAGTTCTAAGGTCACTCGAACGTATTAAATACAATTTTCGCAACGACTTTTCACTTGGATTTCTTCGACTGCATGTGGGTATAAAAATAACAAACACACTTGTACCGTGCAGTGTACACGCATTACATATATATATATATATATATATATATATACCATGTGTTATATATTTATTATAATATACACATGTTTAATTAATTTCATTATTTTTCTGAATAACTAACGATACAATTATTTCCGATCCTTGAGACTAACGCACATATGTATCCTTGAAGATTGACGGGAAAAAACAATATTGTTTCTTTTGCTATTGTTCGTGATAATCAGCACAAACACACACACACACACATAAATAAGTAGTTTCATAAGCGTAATTACATGCGATTGCCGGTGAAAATATTATATATTTGCGTTATGTAAAGTCTGAACGCGACAAACAAAAATGCATTCGTTTTTTTTTCTTCGATTTTCTGCCACTGCAAAATGTGTTAATGTATGTTCTAACACGTGGTTGAATTGTAATGACTAAAGTGGGTATATAATTATAATAAATATAAACGTCAATCACGAAACGATTTACCTCACGTTAAATAATTGTAGTTTCAGAGCCAGACTAGGTGAGGCGTGTAATTATACTCGTATGTGTTTTAGAACTATGCGTGTGTTCATTTTTTGGAAAATACTTATTTTGGCCAGTAAAAAAGTTCAGAAGTTTTGCGCAATGCATAAATAAATGTGTAACACAGATTACTTGAATTCGTGAAATCCTTTCTGATATAATTCAAATTCAACGCTTTTCGATTTTTTGAGAACATTTGTGAAACGATGATGTCATAATGAGATCCACAATCATTTTCAACAAAGTATATATCATTTTCTAGTAAAGGCGAACTAAGGATTAATTTTATAAATGCGGTAATTAAGACGTATCAAGGTTTAAAAAAAAAAATCACACACCCATATATGAGTATAGAGTACTCATACTCAGTTTCAACGCTATAGGACTTGACATTCTGTAGTTTTATTTGTCTTCTATAATTATTTATAGCCTACAATTTATTAAACAATTACAATGGTTCTAACGATACGAAGTAAAAAATAAATAGTTTTTTATATAATTGACATTAATGAACATTCTAGAAACAGTACCTTTTAAATTGATACATCCAAACTATATTAATTATAGACAGTTCGGCTAAAGAAATCAGCATATATAAATATATTTATATGAATCGTATATTTCAATATTTGTAATAGGTACATACGTTTTGGATTAAATGATTGACAACAATGTTTATACACCTATATATTTTAATTGGTAGGTACATTTCCAAAGAATGCCCAATGGCCCATAGCTATATAACATTACATGATAAATTAAAATTATTATAAATACTAACAGTAATAATATGGTATATTTTGTGAAGTTAATAAACGACAAAAAAAAAAAAGAAATTGGTTAAATATTTAATAAATAATTTAAAAACAACCATATTTTTTTTTTTATAAATATTGAATACGTGTGCATTATAATTCGTGGGCTTTTACTATGAAAAAAGTATGTTGACAATTTTTTATACATCATTTTTAATCAATTTTTAATACAAATGGTAATGGTGACATTATTATACTAACAAAACCAATCGAAAACCATTTAATAAAATAAATATTTGACTATCTACAAAAATAACAATATACATAGATACGATATAATTGATGAAAATATGAATTAATATAGACAATATAGACATTAAAGTATGTTTGTCGTTATATTATACAACAATTATATATTATGTACTTTTAAACTTTAGTACATTTAGACGATAACATTTGTTTAGTTTTTAAATATGGATTTTATAAAAGTCCTTCGAACACAAATATAACGTCGCAATTTTTCATCAATCTTGAAGGTAATAGAAATTATATTAATAAATCTTTTATTGCAATTTTCAAATACAGATTATTGAATATTTTTTCTCAATAAGATATCACCAGTTTCTTTTACTTTAGTTAATTTAGTATATTTGCGAAGGACAAATCGGACAATATGACAGAAGAAAATATAATTTGACAAATGAATGGGACAAAATTAATAGCGCTAGGCCAAATGACTAATGAACCAAACCAAACTTGTTATGAATAATAAACGCATAACCAGAATAATCATTTTTACTTTTTTTATTTTTCATAAAAACTAGTGAAAACATCTCTTTGAAGCGGAAATAATTATCAAAGGTCGACCAAGTGTTTTACAGCAATCACACATTTTTCCATAACTCTAAACACTATTTAATCCCTAATGATAAAATCGTGATGACGATTGTTCAGGAAAAACTCCAACGAAAAATGTGTCGTACGTCTAAAAGTCCGTGCAGTTTATTATTATAATACAATACGCCTTATCACAATATATAAATAATATCAACGCTATATTTTGTGCGATCGACGATCGAGAAGGTCGGTGGTAGATACATATAATATATTGTATAATACGTTTATGTGATTCAACGATTGCACATTTTAGGCAAGGTCGAATAATCGTTTTGGCGTAGTTGAGGAATGCGTTATTAGTATGTATTATAGGTAGGTATGTTGCATTAATGTTCACATGTTGCTTAAACGCTGAATAGGAAGTACAAAGATCGGCCTAACATCCGGGCTGTCAAGGTGGTCGAACTGAGGTTTCCTTGACTTTTAGTAACGATATTTGTGGTTAATTCCGGATGAATGGTCACATATATAAACATTATAAACATTCACATACACACTAACATATTATATGGTTTGACTAATGATTAGACATATTACACACGCAATCTTGTTTCTACCAGAACCGTAAAAAAAAAAAAAAAAATAGTAACAACGATAAAATGTTTAAATTTTACAGTGTTTACATCTACGTATTATGGAAATCCTATGTTCGATGTGGGGATCATTTATATATATAAGAAATTTAGGTGTATGACTCATATGTATTGTATGCAAGTATTCGATGATAGACGATATATTGTGACAATAAATTATTTCTAGTCATTATATTTTTGGAAAATAACACGGATAAAGAAATTCCAACTGTCACCACTATTATACGTACTTAATGCTAAACATAATAAATGTTAACGATCGTTACAAAGACGTAAAAAAAATGATCAGAAATTATGCAATATTAAATATTTGTAAAATAAAATACTGTTATCCATTGTTGAGTCAACAGACATTGATGAACGATTTGTAGCCAACGTGGCAATCGAAACTTGGAATTTAATCAACTTGGTAAGATATTTTTACTCACAACAGAAATTCTTGAAAAAGCTAACCTCTTTACAATACTTAAACTTTTTGACAAATCCATGTTTATTTTGTGGATTATTAAGTCACAATAACGTTCTGTAATTGTTATTTGAAACGGTCCTGATATAGTCAAAGCATATTCGAAACTGAAGTCTCAGGAAAATAATGAGTAATTTTCTAAAAGTTGACATATATATAAATATAAACACCATACAATAATGATGTTCATCTTAGTTAAATTTGAAATTGTTATAAATAATATACAGATTATACCGTTTTTTGATGTTAATAATTGAATACTTATGTAAATAGACAATTTTTTGAGAAATTTTAAATTTCAAGGTTTACGAAAATAATTCTAGATTAAGACGGTCAGTTTATGGTTGAGAAAATGAGATATAATATACGAGTATGATAATTAAGTATTTTCAGTTGATTTACATAAAAAAATTACCGATAAAAATTATATATTGAATAATATATAAGTACATTTATATTTGTGCAAAATTAAAACATTTCACATATTATTATAATATCTCGTCTAATTTATCTTTATTACACCATCGTGCTCCATCGATATTGTTTATTTAATGTCTGCTATCTGCATTTAAAACATACGAACGGCAGACTAGCAATTATTGGGTATAAATTTTAAAATTTATATATATATAATATAAATTATGCAAATTCATTAATAATGTCACTTTTTTTACGATTATTACGAAAAAAATTTTAACCAATTTTCTGAAATAAGATATTATATAGATTTAAAATTAAAAACTACCTATATAAAATCAACATTATTTTATCGGTCGCCGTGTACATAATTAATGCTGTTTTTTTTAGTAAACGTCTAAGGAAATTTGCAATAAACGCGACAAGGCTGAATGATCATGTTTTCATGGTCAAGATCCGTGAATTGCAACTGATGTGTAAAGACCATACACTTATAAGTATATGTACATAGTTGCTATAATGTATTTGTCTAGTAATAAGTGACTATTATAATATACATAATATATATATATATACACTTAATCGAATATGTAAACCAACACGATTACCGAAGTTCGTGTACCCCGAAATCTGATAATTGGATTCTTGCACCTATATACTTTGTTCTGTATTATATACTTGTTTAAATTTACTCGCGTTTTAGTTAAATAGGCCTGGCGTAATTTTTAACATTTTAACGCGAATCACATAAATCTATTTATCTAGGTATACCCCTAGTTGTTATAATAGCTACATAAACGGCGATGACCTCTTATTCTATCATGAGATTGTCGATAATTGATATGAGGTTCATAATAAATATTATATAATATTATAATAATTGATAATAATAATTATAATCATAGTTAACCGCCGCGCTGTCGGTTCGTTTTGACTTTAAACTCATTTTTAATGATATCGTACAGGAAATCACAACATAATTATTACGGTGGATAAAATAATTTTTGGTTTTTAAAAACGATAAATATTAACTAATATTAAAAGCTTATATATATATGTTTTTATATACTACATTAATTAATCACAACATTGTCAAAAATAAAACTTACACAATATGACGTTTCCGACGAACAGACTCAAGGTGACAGTTGTGAAGGTGGTGAACCTCTGAAAAAAAAATTCATTACCATCTACCTGGTAGGTGTGTAAGAGTAGGTATTTATTTGACAAGGTTTAAACTTTCATTCCGGAAGAAATAAGACGCGACTGTAGGAGCATATTACATTACATACAGGTGTCCCACTACAAGTGTTTGCAGTGTTTCCCCGCAAATAAAATATGCTTACTATTTCATCTTTTGTAAATATTGTTTTTTCAAATTATTATTCTATGGTTGTTATTCAAAAAATGGAAACAGACATTTATATGAATATGATATTTGAAAATAAAATTAAGTTAGCGTATAGTTAATAAGTCCTGTTTAGCTATTATAAAGATTGTATACGCATTTTTAAATTTTAAACAATAAAAAGAAGTACGAATAGAAAAACGATGATAAATTAGTTGACTATACAAATTTGTAACTTGATTATAAAACTTAAAAACATTGTTTCTTGATAATAAAACTATTACTGTTTTATAACTATTTATAACGTAAAATGATAAAAGTGTGTGTACAGACATGAATTACTTACTTCTTTACGAACTCCCGGAAAGATGATAAGAAATGCTGTGAAAATCGTACCGAAAATCAGACAGGTCGTAATCATTTGTACATCACCTGTAACCGGTGTACGGTTGCTATAACCGTAGAACATGGGTCCTCCGTCACTCCTGAGCCACTTCATTCTGTAAAAAAAAAAAACAAATCTCAAAGTTAAAATCAAGATTTTCGTATATCTATAATCATAATATTTCGACTAAAATTTATTGAAAACTATTTGTTCATAAAATAAGCACACAAATGACAACATGCATGCTGGTATTACTAGCATACATTATGTAGAATAAAAATACATTGAACGAGGAAATTCATCCTGTTTTTTGTATGCCAGCGAATCACATACTCAATCGACTATGAAAATATTTTAATATACTCGAAATTGTTTAATTATTGTTATACAGTTTGTTTTACAAAAATATAGAACGTATTAATCAGTAGATATGTTCTATTATACTTAAGTGCTTAACTCTTACTATGTACCTATACTTTACAGGAAAAAAATGTTTAAGGGTATTCATATTATACAATTATACATCACACGCGTATGACTGTCGTATTAATTATCGACTAAGTACTATGACTGAAATTAAGACATCATTGCAGCAAATACAAATATAATGATTATAGAATCTACGCCCAACCAATATTTTTCTAATTATCATAAATGTAAGAATTTAGAATAATTCTTTTACTCTGTGTTTTTAATATTAGAGTAAATATAGATGGATTATCAAATAAAAAATGTATATATAAGACTGAAACCCTCTTTTATGATATTTTAATTTTAAAGCAAATTATGAGCATTTTAAAAATGAACATTTTTTGTAAAACTCAAAACGCTCATAACTTGCCTAAAATAATATTCTTACATTTACATTGTATAAAATAAAAATTTTCACTAAAATTCACTTTATGTTAAAAATGTCAAGAGTAAATAAATGGATATTTTGATTATAAGATTTGTTATATTATGCGCTAGTAAAAAGCACACGCAGGAATGTCGTTTTTAAGACTTAAATATTAATACATTGTGACATATACATAATAACTCGACGATAGCTTTGTTATATTATTATTATACATTCATAGATCCGTACGAACCGTAGATTACACATAAAAAACACTCCAATAATTTTAATCGTCATTGAAATCGTGGTTTCTAGTAAATAAATAAGATATGGTTATGTATAGATGGTAAAATTTACATCTCGTCGATATCTCAATAATCAATGTCGATTATTTTCAACCGCAGCGACATTGTACTGTTGTGTCTTATGTTTCAGATAAGTAGGCATTATGGTCACGGCCAAAATTAACGTAGCGCGTAAACGTTCAATCGAGGAATTCGGTAAGTATTATTGAAATGCAG
Organism: Pentalonia nigronervosa; assembly: GCA_014851325.1. Taxonomy (NCBI): domain Eukaryota; kingdom Metazoa; phylum Arthropoda; class Insecta; order Hemiptera; family Aphididae; genus Pentalonia; species Pentalonia nigronervosa. Next base: position 7,672 of record JACXSJ010001234.1, on the reverse strand, counting down.
TTGAAAATTTACCATTATAGTTGTGGCATGTTAATTTTGACCAGCAGATCCGCATAAACCAGTCCTGGGCGTGACCAAGGTCGGGGCAAAGTGGCTTTTGTGCTCGTGTTTGCGGCTGGCCACTGTGTTGAAGTTGATCTTTGCCGCGCAACTTTTTTTTTGCTCCAATTCTTTTGTCAGCGACAATGCGGCGACAAATCATTTTCATATTATTGATATTTATAATGATGTTGTTATTACTATATTTTTTTCCACGGGAAATATTTTAAGACTATATGTTATAGAAGGCTAACTCTATTTGTATAGGCCGCACGCAATCGTCAGAATTACATATACATTACGCCCAAACTATGTAATATAATATACGTACTACGTAGTCTAACCGTTGAAGTAACTCTCTCGAACATTGGGAAAATAAAGTCGTGATTTCCATATTGAACGAGTCTATTTAAATACTTATGCTATATATATGTTATTTAAGTGCTAGTGTGTCACTAGGCCAATCATCTTGCGATGGCTATAGGTACCTATAACCAATCTGTTAAGTATTTTCATGATATTATCTGCAGGGCCCCCTAGGCTTTAATTTTTCTCCGAAAACAGTTTTAAATTTGTGGATTGTTTAAATAGCGATAAAAATAAACTTATTTATTTAAATACACATGTTGAACAAAATATAAATTGTTACACGATTATTCGTTTTTCATGTTGCATAACATGTCCATATTAATAAGTTATAGATACGCATTAAGCCAGTTAATTGAAAAATATAGATATACTTCTAATATGCTTTATCGCAGCGATACACTTCCATATTACGAAATCTCGCGGGCAACAAAAATCATTCGTATTATAGAGGAACTCGTTAGATAGAATTAAGTATACTTGGCTCTAATTATAGGGCTTGATTAAAAAGATATTTCGTTTAATAGAAAATGTCATTTATAGAATTTTTACTGTATTAACAAGCAAAACTCAACCGTAAGAAGTATCTTATGTAAGTTATTACAATAACATACAAATAAATGCCCATCAAAAGATTAATTTGAAAAATGTTTGAATATTTATGAATGTTATGCTTACACTGGATTTAGATTGATAATATTATATATTTTTTAAATTCTAAGCAAAACTTCGATTGTTTGAATCAAACATATGTAAAATAATAAAATACTGTTCATCTACATCCTAGGTCAGATTAATACACCTGAAATCAATTTAATCACTAAATGATTTATTTTAACTAATGCAAGTAATTACACTATCACACTCGATAATAATTAAATGTATGTACAGTTAAAAAAATTACTAATTTAATTTTTAAATAATTAAACGTGAACTACCTACTAATAGTAACTTGAATTACAACGTTGTGAAAAATAAAATAAGTTCGATGACAAAAATGTATGTACAATATGTGTTCAATCCTTTCACTGTTGGTATTTGTTTTAATATTCCAAAATTGGAAATGTTTATTTTTCATGCACTCGTTAAGTCAAATAACGTGTCCAACGATATTTGCTTTTTTAACTTGCTGAAGTACCACTATCACTTATGTTGACACATATTTGTTCGCTCGAAAATTAATCATAAGTAATAAAATTAATCATATTAGTACATTGATAATTTTGTGTGCATCTAACCTACAATATATTTAATCATAATAACTACAAATACGCCACCTACCAACTTTTGCTAAAAACTGGGATAGCAAGTATAAAAATAAAGTTAGGTATTATATATTTTTTTATTTACAACGAGTCATCTTTAAGTATTAGAATCAATTAATTCTAATCTCATTAATTGTTTTCCACCAACTTCATAAAATACTATAAAATACATACACGAATAAACATAATCTATTGAATGCAGTGATTATATTTTTATAGATATTATACCTATAATATCACTGGCTTACACTACTCTTTGATTGATCATTTATGTATAACCTAACCCTGTGTTTGATATTATTCTTTCCGTCAGTTGAAAAAACGTCGAATTCAAACTTTGATGAATTTTTAGAAAACATTAAAAAAAAAAAAAGATCACGACTTTTATATTGTTTATATATTTTTTAATATATTACATTTGTGTATTTTGTACATTCACTCAAACTTCTGAACATAATGTTCCAAACACCAAGGCGAATGTCATACGAATGACTCATTGACCTGGTGTCAAAGTATGCATTGATTAACCATCGAAAAAAAAATAACAACTTGAAAATGCGCTTAATCATGTTAATTCTCGACTCGAGAAAACTATAAGAGATTTCCGCAAGCAGTTACAAGAGGTTTCCGTGTGTAACTCTGATGACATAATATATAATGACCTATCAAGAATTTTAAACATTTTTTTTTCTATCCAAAACGGTATGTTTAAATAAAATATATAAATACGTAGGTATTATTATAAAAACGTAATAATTATAATACGATTATATATAATACTTAGTAGGTATCATTACAATATGAATAATCATGACTAAAAGTTGTAAACATATTAAAGTAACAAATAAACCGTTAAAATAATTTGTTAGGCATATTCTCAATACATTAGATAATATTTGATGATAATAATAAATTTTAAAATGATGAAAGGTTCATAATTTTGTTTACATAATATATTATAAGACGTGTATACGTTGTATATAATAGGTTCACTCTTATAACAATTTAAAAATATAAACAACACTATATCCTATGGCCATGGGTAATAGGCTTTAATCTTTCATCTTTAATCTTAATACAAGTTTAATTAACAGTCATATAAAAAAATTAATGGAATAAAAGCACTTTCAGTAATACTCTCTGAATGAAAGGCAATATTATTTTTATTATATAATAATAGCGTCGAATAATAATTTAATTGTTGAAACATAACACAATTATCGAACCAATACAAATGTATATAATATATTATTACCATAACCGGAATAAATTCATAAGCGTCCCAAAATTAGTTTATCGTAGCTATATAAATAACTTTAAGCCCGCAGGTGATATTTTTATAAATAGGTTTTTAAATACCTACGTAAAATATTGGACCGTAATTTAATTATTTTTATTTCCAATATTTTCCTACTCAATTTAATTGGTTTAAGACCCGGATCCGGATTCTGTACCGTACGTTCGAGTTATACATTTAGATATCTGACGTGGTTTTTTGTAACAAATCAAGCGATATTATCGATTTTGGATGCTGAGTATAGGCGCAACAAGACCTAAAATTTAGGGGTTGCTAAAATTATGTATTCCTTTTTCAATAGTCCACACTGATTTTGTTTTTGTTATTTGCAACGTGTGTCACAATATTTAAAATGAGCAAGTTAGTAAACCACTACTTTAACATACTTGTCCTCAACTAATTTTAAATTTATTGCATACTTACTTGAAAAACTGAATTCACATGTCGTGGAACTTATAAGAATTGCAACTACAATTTAAAATAACTGTTTAAGTTAGGAAAAAGCACTTTTTAATTTTTTTTTTTTTTAATAAAAATGTAAAAAAATAATTCTACATTAATCAAAAATACTGCTCCTCTCTCACATTATTTTAGGTGCTTTATAATAGGAGTCAGGGAGTGCTTAATAAGAATTTGAGAGTGCTGAAGCATTCCCAATCACACCCCCCTCTTAGTTGCGTCTATGATGCTGAATGACAGAACGATATATTGGGAGTGGCAATTTCACTCAATAGTATAATATAGGTAGATAATTAACACATTTTTAATTGTTGAAAATCATAATAACAATTAAATAAAAATAAATTAAAACTATATTCTCACTGTACTAAACTAATAAAGATAAGTACAACATTTAAAATTATAACGTCTATCATTATTACGTGTTACTAACCTGCAAGCTATATTTGTCAAGTTAATTACCTAACCACCGAGGTACCATATTTCTAATAATAATAAGTTTAAAAATTACATTTTGTTTCTTCAAAATTAAATACATCTTGCTATCAAAAGTAAAATTGAAAGACTATCTAGTAGCTCGTATTTTTGTAATATCCCAACACCTTTCATTTGATATCTTAAATTATTTTCTAAGATAGTTGTTGTAATTATTATAGTGGTTTTAAAACTGCGTCAAGTCATCATAACAACATTGCAAATTTTGATATTATCACAACTTCTTATATAAGCATTTAACTAGTTATTGTATAGTACGAAATATAATAAACGATATATTTTGATTTTTAATGACATGAAAAAATATGTATTATATTGTATAATAGAATTTAGATCGTTATTTTAAAAAAAAATGTTACGTAGGTACTTAAAGTACCTAAGTATTGTACAATGTACATAGTAACTTATTTTAATTATTTTAATTCAAATTCATTGATAATAATTTATTAAATCTAATATTTTTAAACGTAATTTGTTTCAAGAAATCAAACTAGGTTGATTTTAATAACATGTTAACATTAAGGTTCGTGGATTTAAAACAAAGATATCATAGACATTTTTGCAAAATATTATAAAATTTAAAATATTTTCTAGGAAATTAATTACATAATGCGTTGATTATATTTTTGATTTTTTTATAAATAATTTAATTTATATATATATTAAAAACTTAATATTTGTATACACAATGTTCTAAAATTACTAAAAATTTCATTTTTAAAAATAAAAATCTAATTAAAACATGCGTTATATAGTTATCGGATATATAATTTTTTTTAAAGATGTATTTATATTCTTTAAAACAGCTATACTCAACCTTTTTTTATTTGAGCTGCATAAAATATTTTAAAATATTACATGGGCTGCAAATCGAAATGAACGGACAGGGGTTAAAAAAAAAACTAAAAATATATTTATATATTGTGTATAACGTTTGAAAATTTATCGTAAAAAAATTTGAAATTTTTTTATCAATTCAATGAGTTCTGTTTGGGCTACATATAAACCATTGGCAGACAGCGGGTTGAGTATGGCTGCTTTAAAACGATTAAAATAAACATTATTGTTTGATTTTTATTGATTAATATTATCTATTAAAAGTAGTATAGTATAGCGTATTATACAAAGATAGATACTTAACTTTTGAAAAGGGTAGTAAAAAAAAATGTTTACTTAGGTCGAGCGAGGGGTGTAATTAAGGGATGATAATGGAGATGGACCCTCAGAACCTTTTATGTTTGATAAATTAGTATTTTCGGATATCGCTGAACTTGAAAATATAGTGAAAATTTAGTATTTTGTGGTGTAAAAAAATGTCTACTCCTCCAAGGATAAATTCTTAATTATGCCACTGGGTCGGGTTATGGTGTGATTAGATTTAAACGTTTAGTTCTATCATGTCATATAATAATAATAGTGTCGTCTACCGACGTGTATTATATATTATATTTATTAACCATAATCAGCAAATGCAAGTGTGCGCATCAAACTAACGTTAAAATTTATTATTTCAATCAAAATTTAAAAGCAAAACATTTTTATTTCATTTTGTTGTCATTAACTCATACCGCACATGATTATTTAAAACATTGTTGTTCTTTCAACGTTATATATTATGATTTATGATATATATATATATATTTATTTATTTATTTTATTTTAAAAGCCACTTATAATATACAACTAAGATAACTTAATAATTAGGTACAATATATGATAAAATAAACAATATAATGGTTAACAGTAAATTATGTATATAACAAATCCAGCCTCTAATGTATAAAAGAGATTACAATCTTAATAGTAGATACAGAATTAGTATTTAAGATGCACTGGAGGTTGAAAAAAATATTAAAAGTTTTGAGGGAGTTAAATAAAATTAGTCGTTTAGCCTGCAGAGTATTTATGATATAATATATACAATAGGACTTAAGCATAAGCCGTTATAAAAATTATTAAACACATGTATGCGTAGAAAATAAAACTCGTCTGCACACAGTGTTGTACAAAATATGTATGACAAACCTGTGACGGTCGCTGGGTGGATACGTTTCGTCCGGAAATATATGAGACGACTATATTATATTATATAGTGAAATTATATATAATATGTACTCGATGCGGTCGTCACGTCCCGGAGATCAGTACGGTTTAATAACGATATTATGATAACAATTGGAACCGCACATCACAAAAAAAAAAAAAAAACGAAAAGACGACGTCGGGGGAGGATCGAACTCGAATTCTAAAATACGCGCAATGTTACACGCGTAATATTATACACGCACTGTTATTACAATACGATAAACGCGACCGCGTCCTGTTGCACCGAGACATATTATTGCGGTTACATCGGCGGGAAAAAAAAATTCAACGAATTTTTTTCAAAAAAAATTCAATCGTCCCGCGGACGCCTAGGCGAGTCGCCGAATCGGGAGAGCGCGTGCGCGCGGACCGGTAACCGAACGGATACTGATGACGACGATGTGGCGTCGTCGGCTGCCGGACGCGGTTTGCCGGTCGCGTGCGCCGCTGTATTGTTATATATTATTTACTTTGTTATCACAACGACAATAAAACGACAACGAATTATTATGAGCGGTAACGATGGTGATAGTAACGACAATATAACTGCGGCATAGGGTCGGCGAGCGCCAGAGACTAATTATGCCAAACGAAACGTCGTCGGCGGCGACGGACGAGACCGCGAGACAATAATGTGCGCGGCGTGCGACGGCGGATATTATTCAGGAACGATATACATTTTTTTATGATTTTGGTTTGTTTTTTTTTTTTTTTAGAGTGGGATGAGGCAGCGCAAGGTCTCCGGCGTTGGCCTCTAATAACGATGGTAATATAATAATAGCGATGTAAAATGCGATACGATTATTTGTTGAAATTTTTTTTCCGCCCGCACACTACACGTGGGGGGGGGGTACATTAATACCTGTACTGCAGTGTAGACTTCCGAGCTTTCACCGGAACCGCGTGAATATTGCAGTCCGTCGCCGTCGGTGGACTAATACGAATTAAATTATTATTATCGTAGTTATTAATATTATTGTTCGCGACTTGTACTTAGATCATATATATTATAAAAACGAGTACGTTCGCGTATACGAGCAAGGTCGACCGGACTCGATCACCGTGTTATTATAATTTATATATTATATAAGTACGCCTGTACGCGCAACGATTTATTAATTTCAATCATCGTCGTTATTATTATTTATATATATATTGTCCGTGATAGATAGGTACCTACTATTATTTTCACGCGAACGAGGAAACGCGCCGGCCGACATCAGGAAGTAAAACGAACGCGTCGTTCTCTCCCGCGTTGCACGTTATTACTTATTTGCCATGTATAAGAAAGCTATGTATAGGTAGGTAGATGCCTATAATGTTACAGGCGATCGCATTCTGTAGTATAATAATTTATAATGTTATGGCCGATTATACGCCTTAGTAGGTACAAGGTGATTCTTTTATCACTATAAACTGCCGTCATTCTCCCCGTAAACCTATGTGTTTTTTAAAACATTTTTTTTCCCATATAATCGTATGTAGGAGGTACCTATTATTATGAACTAAGATATCATCAAGTCTTAGCCACGCCGCACATTTAAAAAATAAATTATGTTTTTTATCGTTATTATTATTTGTTAAGTTATTTACATTTTTAATGATTTCGCCGGAGAATAAAATTTTATAAAGATTTCGGTGTATGAAAAATTTAATTTTGAACAAA
>JACXSJ010001233.1:0-106726 GCA_014851325.1 Pentalonia nigronervosa | reverse complement strand
TACACGGGGCTGCATATATGACATATAAATATGTTGACTCAGGGTAATACGATTGTGTGACCGATTCGGTTCTCACGATGGTCTACGTGACCGAGATGGCTGGGTCAGCATATCCCGAAGGCCCCGTACGGACCGTTCCAACGGATCCGGTCGGTGGTAAGCAGTCGAGTCCTGTCAAAAGAGTGAGCAACACGAGTGTTACTCAACAGAGCATCCTTTAAGTTTTATAACAGAGCCTCTTATAGTTTTAAATCAAATTCTCTAGTAATAATCACGTTCTTAATTATTATATTATATATTCATTTCTTCAGTGTTTAATTTAATAAATCAGTAAGTTTATATTAAAAACAATCTCCGTGTTACTTCATTTGATACCAATACATGGAGTTGGAACACCATGCGACGGTGGACTACACTTCAATATTAATAAAACTCGTGGTTCTGAAATTTAACAGAATACATGTAATCCTAAACCTGAAGATGAGCACCCCGAAGCCAATTTTTAAATTTTACATTTTAGAAGAGGAGCTTAGGTACACAAGTATCGGCTGGCTCGTGAAAAACGAATAATGATTTGTTTGTTATAGGATTGCCGTTGCAGGTTACATAAAAAAAAAAGTTATTTTTTGACTTTATATAATTATTTTAAACCTGTATATTATATTTGGTTAGGTAAACTGCTCAAATTAATGTATTAAAAACGTTAATTGTAATTTTCATTTAACAGATTTTAAGACAGTTCAATATAAATCCATTGGCAGTATTTAATTTGCCACGGGCAACGTTATGCAAGATCAGCTGGTAAAATAATAAAATAAATAAAATCATTATCGACTGTCGTGGTCCTGTACCTTTCTGACGATGTCACGACCAATGTGATCCCAGGAATTTCCGACGAAGAGGATAAACACATTCTACGAATTCTTCAAAGTGAATCGTGGTGGTTACGATCTCACAACCTTACATCCCTTGGGCGCATTCCAATATGTGCAATTTCGATCACACGGCGACATGGATAGGCAAATCAGCTACACCGTTGTCACAGGTTCGTTTTTTCGGTTTCTCACACGTCTATATTATTATATATTATATTTAACCCGTTGACATTATTTATTTGACCGCCATGAGATACTACAAAAGGAGATCTCACTGGTCTTTGTCTTCACCGCTCCACGTCATAAATATGACCCTTCTAGTATAAAAACCTTCACAAATTAGATCCAATAATGGTTCTTGATGTTTTTATAAAGTATTTATCATAAAACCAATTAAAAAGGATATTTGAATGTTTAAATTTAAATATAAAACCAACGAATTTAAAAATTATAATTATAATGACTTTTGCAGTGTAAAGAATAGATAATCAAATAGGTAAAATAAAAAAGATGCAATTTTTATCATTGACACAACTCGTGCATGACAATATATTTTATGCACAAACCTACTTTTTGAAATTAATTATGCGCGCGTGGCGATTCTTTGGAGAACGAATGTCACGCATTATAGGTACATTATTTGTATCTTTAAATGTTCATGTTTTCATTGGACCTTGAAGGTCAAAGTACCTGCAAATTTGACAATGTAATAATAAATTACTGAAATAAAAAAATCAATTTGTATGCAAATGTAGCATTATAAAAGCTATTCAGATATAGTGCAAGAAAACGAAAACCATTTCTACTGATAAAATGAGCTGTGTACTTGTGAAATGTCCTGCTTAATATAACGACTGCTAAGAGAATAGAAACGACGTAATTTTTTTTTACATCGATTACGTACACTGATAACACAAATTTTAAAAATAGCTGCAACGCGTGTTTATGATTATTATCGGTACTGGAAATGAAATGACTGAAAAATTCAAAACAATGTACTTATTTAATGTACTAAGTTTTACAGGACTGCTTTATTTGAAATCCAAAAGAACAAATTAAGCTTAAATTTTAATAAAAAATAATATAAGTGCACGTTATGTTTGTCATATTTGTATTATGGTACTATAGTCGTCGTTTAACGATGAACATTATATTATTATTGCCACGGTGTTTTAGAAAAATGAAATTTCAGCGTTCCCCGCCGGTGGAAATTGATTTGGTTTATGTCGGACTCCGCTATTCTTATCTACTATCATAATATTATTAGGGCTCGGAAGTTATAGAAGCTAAAAAAAGACAAACTATGTACGAAAAAAATGTAAAATATGCACAAAAATAATGTATTTTATGACTAGTTGGCATTTTGACATTTTATTGAACTGAAAGTAAAATAATTAAAAAATATATTTTCAGTATTTGTGAAGTTTAATACGAAATAATTAAATGTATATTGTATAATAACTGTTACGCAATTAAGAATAATTAAGAAATAGCTATAAATAACTACATTAATCAATATTAAGTTTTGTATTCAATATTATTTAAAATACTTGTGTTAAGAAAGAAAAAAAATCATTTTTTTTTTTTTTTTAGCAAATATTAAATATGCACACGAAAATCAAGAAATACGCACTTTTCCCTTAAAATCGACGAAAAACGCAAAACGCGCATTTTTAACTTTCAATCTGGACACTGTACAGACCGGATTTCTAGCTCGGTCTGCAGCTATACATCGAGAGAACGCAGAACAATATTATGGCAACTCCTGCGACTTCCGAGCCGTAATCATTATTACCTGATATCACAACACGACGACGGCCAACGTGCAGTGCATAATATATATATACGCCGTCATTAATATTATTATACCAGTGATACGCGTGCACTTATAATAATAATAATATTATTATTATAATACCGCGTGTTACCGGATATTATTTCAGCGTATTATAATAATATGTTTTATAACGTAACGCTGTTGCCGCGCTGATTAATTGATCTTCCGGTCGGACCGTTAAACGTCTTCCGGCGTTGTACGCGACGGGGCGGTGGGCGGGGAGGGGAAACGGGGAGCCGCGCGCAGCGCCGGGCGTTCTACCGCGAAAAACGAGAAGTGGCCGCGGCCGCCGTATGCGAGTAATGCTCGCGCGCGTACTACATAACCGGCAGCGCCGCGACCGGTCCACGCGGGCGAGTGATTAATGTTCCGCGGTTTCTGACGTCGCCGGCCGATCCATCAAACTTTCTTCGATACCTGCGAACGGTCTCTCCGCTAAAGAGCCCTAAGTGCATTGGCATTCGTTTGTTTCGCGGGGTTCTTTCGCGCCCGCCGCCGCCGCCGCCGCCCGGCGGACTACAATAATTCTCGGTCGGTGATATACGCCGGGCCACAGTTGGCGCCCGTCGGACGCATAAACAAAAAAAAAAAACCCGACCGTTTGGCTAGGGCGTCGAAAACGATAATACGCGAGCGTTTCGCGTTATTGTATACGACGACGACGACGACGCTACGATGTTATTACGCGCGGGGCCATTCGACGAGCACGCGCGTCCGCCACGATTTTTCCGTCCTCCGTTCAAATTCTTCGAAATACGCCCGGAGACGGTATCATATACATATTTTCGAATTCTCGAGATTTTTCGTTCTACTCGAGGAGGAATGTCTCTGTGGCGACGCGGTCTTGAATTCCTCAAACGAGAGAACCCGTCTTTCTCGCCGAGTAATATTAGGAGGATGATGATTTATTTTTTTTTTTTTTTGAAAATTTTCATGAACATAATTCAAAATTTGAACGGGTAGTTTTTCATTCGTCGAAATGTCTGTACTAAGAATAATAGTCATTAATAATGGTTGACGAAAATATAAAATAGATGTTCATATGGGATCTGGTATATTAGTATACTCGGACATTTTTCTATGAATAATAAAAACTTAAATTTTCAAATCGTCAAATGGCAAATGCCATATGTTCCACACACACATTATCCTTTGACTTATTATAATTATTCTTTCAAAGTTAAATAACTCAGAAACTACTCGTTTGAATGTTTATTTTCAACACAAATTATCCGGTAAAAAGTTTACAGTACAAAAAAAGAGGGGGGAGGGTTGTCATTTGAAAAACAGAAGTGTGTATCTTCACAGAGCACTTCTTGAGTAACGTAATAAATCTCAAAAATTTCAAAATATGTTCCATAAGTAGATATATTTCAAAATCAGATTTTTAATAGCTGCATTATTGAAAAAAATAAATAGAGGGTGAGCATGCTCGGTGAATCATTCTGTGTATAATACCGTCGAAATATTTTATTTATCGCTTTTCGTTTCTGTGCGCGTCAGACCGACCGTCGTCGCTTGCGGTTTCGCCGAAAATCATCATGATATTAATATATAGAAACGCTGCAGTGGTGATACTCGAGCCTACCCGCTTTTTTCCATTTTTTTTTCATAACATCTAATCCACTAAAGTTATATTAAAAAAAATGAATAGAAACAATCACATAATATGACTTGAATCGTATATAACGAAACTATTGTATTAATTATTGTATAGCATTATCTTATCTACGATTACGTATATTATGATAACTGATAAGTTTTATAACACGACACATAGTTCTTATGTGAACTACATCATCGATTTGGTACTATTTTCTCCGTTCAATTGGTGAACTGAAAAATAGTAAAACATTGTTGTGCCATACAGGTTATTAATATTATTATTATAACCATATTATTTTAAGTTATAACTTGACATAATCGAACTTCGATGGTTTGATTAGCCCTGTAAAACCATCCGCACTACAACTACAGTGATATCTGTCACTCGTAGTTTAGGTAAAAAAAAAAAAAAAATCAGAACTTTTAAAAAATGAAATACTGCATAGTGGTATTAAGCAATTTTAAATAAACTAAAACTGTTTCTGACCATGGTTTAATTTTATATAGTTCTTTTTTATTTAAATAATATGGTTTTCTTATAATATTATTTTATAATTATAAATTTTGGGAGTTAATTTGATTTTGTGAAATGAAATAGATAGTTTTAGTTTTATGTGAAAAAATAAAAAAGTTACACTTTAGTCGTTATTGTTTCATTAAATTTGTATGCATATAATTATGTATTCCGTTTTTTGGGATTACCCGGAAAAACCAATTCAAGTCGTCCTACTGACGACGATTCATATACACACGGAGTTTCAAAACGTAGATCAAATATTTGTTTATACACGTTTGTATGATGTTATTATTTTGTTCAAAATTACAATATACTTATGGCAGTAAAATGCAGAATTCTTTTTGTGCGATTATTTTCGTATATCGATCATCTACCGGACTCGGGACAGCGCAATAATTGCGGTCAGGATAACTATTTTTTTATTTTATCACGAGAACGTGGCAATCGTCATATTGGATGTTCGAAAAATCGATTACAAACACAGCTCCGTTAACTATGTAGGATAAAAAGCCGATGCAATTTCGTTAAAAAAAAAAAAAGTGCTCGGTTGATTAAATTTCTTCATGAAGGTTTCTTCGCCGTTTCATACGAGTTCCTCGGAAACTACTTTAAAATTCGAAAAATGACTTATTCAAAATACGAACTGAGTTCCATTTCGTACCACGCAGAGAAACCGCGTGAAAGTTTACGAGCTTTTTTTTCCCACTGACCCAAGAAGTGTTTTCGGAAATGACGTTTGCACACGTCTTATGTGTTTGGCAGGCTCCGCTCGGAATCTATAAAATCATCACAAAGAAAACAGTCACTTATATGCGTTGACACTGAATAAGTTTATTTTGTGCGTACACATAGTATCACTAATCAATAAAATAGGATTATCTGTTTGAATTTGGATTTATTATTAAGTTTACGTCTTTCGGTTTCTACGACCACGAATACGTCATTTTACAGGGAACAAACGTTTTAAACATCTTTCTCCTTCTCCTCTGCTATATATTTAATGGGCACCGACATCAATAATAATTATGGTCTGAGCGTCGTCGTCTCTATATAATATATCGTTACGTATATTAACAATATGTAATCGACATCATTAGGTATAATGCGTTCGAAACGTTTTGTACGCGCGAACGAATTTATATCGGGCTTAAATAAAATATTCCTAGCGTGTATATATATATATATTTATATATTATAAGGGTTGTCAGTGACAAATGCATTTCTGAAACTCGGCACTCGATATGTGATTTTTCAACGGGCTGTTTATTGCGACGGAGCCAAGAAAAAAAATTGCACGTACAACTACACAAACGCGCCGCATCGCGTGTGTACATATGTAGCATAATAAAGCGATACCTCATGGAAGATTTTCCGAGGACCCGAAATGTATCGACAAAATTCGTCTGTCCGTATGAAAACTAGGATTAACCGAGCAACAACAAATAATCCAAAATGATTCATTGCGCCACGGCGCGTTTCGCGTTATATTTTGGTAAGTTTAATCATAAATAACGTATTATGTATATATATATATATATATATATATATATATATATATGCGCCGCTGTGAGCACATTTTACCGTCGAATTTTCATTTTATCGCGTTGATAACAAAACCATTCTATTGTTGCGTGCATTTAGTTTGAAAATTGTAATAATAAGAACTTTAAAGATAAAGCAAATAAATTCAAAAGACGCGGTAGTATCGCCGAGCTCGCATCGGCAAACTTTAAATATTAGTCGGGACAAATGGGGAATAATGTAACATTATATAGAAATAAATTATCATCATAGATTAAGAGCAATTACGATCTCCGCTGCATATCCGATAAAACAATTATTATAAATACAATACGTCCAATTTTTATGTTTTAATACGACTCACGCGGTATACGAGTCTATGCGACTTATTTTTCACGACAAAATACCGCGGTATTGTTGAAGCTGCTGTCTAATAATGATAACGGTAAATGATTTTCAATATTAGATTAAAATATGTTTCAAAGCGACAATGTGATACTTTAATGCCTCTTATAATATCACAATCGTAATGATATTATGCCATGTAATATTTAGGTATACGTTATTTAAATGGAGAAGTAGAAAACAGCTATTATAATGGTACCTACATTATTATATTATTTTACGTTACTTTTGGAACGCGAGTTGTTTAGTTTTTCGATTTTCCGTAATGATTGAATTTATATATTCCCTGCAGAAAATTGCTTTTAGTCTATATACGTAGAAAGAGCGGGCCCAGAAAAGCAGCACCTTCGACAAAATGTATTTATCAAAGTAAACTAAACTAAGAAAAAATATTTCGTTATTGTGTTTGATGTCGCAAATCGGATTTTTCACACTCACTTCGCTCAGTGAAATACACGCTAGAATACACTTTGTATGAGTTTTCAACGAGAAGCAAATAGCGTGTATATATATATTATTTTATTAGAAAATAAAGACAAAACATCTAGTTTATACGAAAATCTCGACTAAATATTATAAAATAAGATGAAGATGTTACTACAGGGTTATTCGGAAGTCTTCATTCGATTAAAAAAAAAAAAACTGTCCATCTTGACGATGGTTCCGCTAATCATTGCAAACGCTCGCAAGACACGTTTACGTATCAGCAATGAAAATAAA
Source organism: Pentalonia nigronervosa (assembly GCA_014851325.1). Classification (NCBI taxonomy): domain Eukaryota; kingdom Metazoa; phylum Arthropoda; class Insecta; order Hemiptera; family Aphididae; genus Pentalonia; species Pentalonia nigronervosa. Next base: position 99,246 of record JACXSJ010001233.1, on the reverse strand, counting down.
TTTAAAACTTAAAAAACAAAACGAAAATAAACTCGACTATCGATCTTATCTTTATGCGTGCTATATGTAGGTCGTTTATCTGCAATTTATGCGGTTGCTGAGTTATATCGATTTCGTAGGGATTGTTGAATTGCACTCAAGTTAAAAACAGATGAGAATGTTTGAATTGCATTTCCAAGCAAATATAAATACATATTCGCTTAAGTTGACAATATAATTGCATGTGCATATCGACCGGTTTCGTATTACGAAACGACGTGACGGATTTGGAAATAATACACAATCTGGTGCTTTTATATTATTGTTTTTAAAATGTAACTATACGCAATATTTAAATTGCAGCTAGATTTTGAAAAAAATAACTAGTTTTTTCTGTATAGATACAGTGAAACTTCCATATAACGAAGTCGAATAAGCAACCAAAATAAAAAAAAAAAAATCGTAATATAGAGGAATCGTTAAATAGAATTACGTATTTTTTTTAACTTTTTTTAATTATGTATGTGTGTATGTATATACTTCTATGTTGAATGTGTTATGTAAAAAATAACATCAAATGTTATTGATGATAGATAAACAATTATAATTCGACATTTTTTTTTTTGTATGGACGAAGAGAAAACGAGAGAAAATTCGTATGTACACCCGTTTGCATCAATATTGGAACTGAAGTACTGCAGTAAAATTAATCTGTTTGCCTACCTTCAATGTCTTATCTTTATCGGATATATTGTTCATGTACAATTTTAAAACAATATTTAAAATTTGATAGCGACAACATTTACAAAAACCGGTTTTTATGGAATAATTATTTTGTTATATAGAAACATCAGATTCGTTATTTGGAAATAAATTTACGTGTAATTAATAATGAAGGTCATAGTTCTTAAAAATATTTCGTTAAACAGAAAATTTCGTATAATGGAAGTTCGTTATATGGAAATTTCATTGTACTTGTTTATTCATTTTGAAAAAATTAACATATTTGTTTGTTTTATTTTTTTTGATTTGTAGCTATAGCTTATAATATGTAATAATTATTATAGCAAAATCAATGTACTTGAGATGTTAAAAATACAAATTATACTCTTCCGACCCGTCACTGCCGATATTAATTTAATAATAAACATATTGTACGACGTAAAATAACGATCGGAAGGGTGCAATTCGAACATTACCTTTTTCGGCGCAATTCAAACGAACACTTATAAATCATCCCGTACATTATGTCTGAAGTCAACAATCTATATTATAAACTAAACGACGAGCATTATAATAATGCACTGCGGATCAGTGGCGCCGAAGTAGTTTTCGACTTAAATATATATGTACGCGCGTTATGCGTATACAGAAAAAATAAAATGTATATTATATTCGACCCCGCGGCAGAAACCTGCCATCTCTTCCACCCCGTCTCGTTTTACGATATTCGCCATAAAATTGAGTGGAAAAAAATCGCGGAAAAATTGTCTCGTGTGGCGATGACCGCCCGGGCAATAGTTTATTGTATGCCGCGACCGGCGCCATTGCGCACGGCTGCAGCTTTGCGACGGATAAGCGCGCTCGAAAAATCGCCTTTTAACGCGTACAAACAGTCGTCGAACACGACACGACGATTTAATATAATATTGAATACAACGGCGCAGCGCGAGTCTGATAAACCTCTTACAATTTTACGTTTTCATTCCGCACAAAAACAATATGCGTTTTGCGAGACTTCTCGACAAAATGGAAAACCGCTTTTGAACTCCAGATGCAGGTACGTCGTGTTTACCGGTTGACATTCCAGCGAGTTTACCAATAATTGCGCTTAAAATGACCTATTCATATGCCTACCAATCTATTGCGCTCAAAAGTTTAATCCCGATGGACCATTTGAGCTCGGTCATTTTCAGGGTTGATAAACCAATCGATAATAACCGTTGGTAATTTAAATTTAAAATATTTATTGTATTCGGTACAACTTTAGTTACTTCTTACTTAAATAAAATAACGATATACAATAATGATATTATAGATAAAATAAAAATAAATGATAATTTATTGTACATAATAATATTTATATATTATATGAGTAGATATAGTGTATTAGTGTCATCATTGTATTAACCCATATGGCCATATTATCCCAAACAGTATTGTTCAGTGTGACAAACCGGTTAGGCTGTTAAATAAATTGTGTGGTATATATAAATGATGATGAAAACTTTATTTAATCTATTTTCCATTCTATTTGACGAATAAAAAAATTGATTGTGTCAAAAATCTGGTTTTGCATAAAAATTCTTCTTTTTCAATATTTATTTTTTGTTTTTCTCAATTATTAGGATATGAACCTACCAAAAAAAATAATAACTTGATATATTATAGCAAATATATGCCATTATAATAATTAAATATATATGAAAATATAATAAATTCAGTGTTTACGGCAACAATTAAAACGACCTACCGTATAATATCAATAGTAAAATAAATGACTTTAATAGGTACTCAGCAATATAATATAACAATTAATATACTTAGCAATATATAGGCTGACAGACCGCCTTTGGTCAGAATCGTTTTTCATTTACAATAATCTATCACCGAGTTCAAATTTAACACATAAATCATTATAGTGACTTATTCAATGACAAGGTATACTCAAAACCTACCAGACAGCAAAGCGGTTACATATACTTTCCCAATTTATTTATTTTTCTCTTTACTGACCATTAAGGCCTTTCACTGCTTCTACGAAGTTCCTTCAGCTTTCACAGTTTATCGTAACATCAAGTCTTGCTGTTCTGTCTACCACATTAGATTCTGAACGGACCGATCATGATTTCACAATGATATGTGTTTTTTTTTTGTTGACGTACGCGATAAGTAATTGACAAAATGGTTCGATTTTAAACTTTAATACATTTTCTGGTAGGAAAGTGAGTATAGTTGGTATTTTCGAGAGATCAAAATTGAAAATTCCCAGTAGTTTTCAAAAGCTCCAGGGAAAACAAAAAAACAATTAATTAATGACATTTTCGAATTTAATGTTTTTGACAAAAATCAATTCCACCTACTACATTACTAATAGTACAATAAATTGCTTTAATAGCAATAATGTCATACAATATGCTTAGTAATAAAAGCTGACAGACCGTCATCACTTAGAATTGTTTTTATGTACAGTTATACAATATCATTAAATTCAAATTTTAATACATTCATTACAATGCACACTCGACACCTAATATACAGCAAAACGGTACACGCTTGCCCACATACGGCGTCGGCGTGCAATGATCCAAAGTCATTATTGTACAAGAATTTTGTAGCGATGTTAGAAAATCGACATAAACATATATCGAGGCTTACGGTCAAAATGGTAAATAATAAGAATCAGTTTGACTTAGAAAAAAACTTTTAAGATGATACGTCGACGCCTCTCTTGTTCATTAAGTTTTTGTAGCGCTAAAACTTTTTAGTTAATAAATTATAAAAAAGTTTGTCGATTAGGCTCGGAGAAAAATGCGAAGCATGATTGAACATAATATTATAATGGATCTTCAAAATATTATGTAACAACAATTTTCTCATTTAAACATGAAGAATAGAGAAACATTTATAGAATTATTACGTAATAAAATACAATGATCTTATGTACATGGCAAGTATATTTGTCACTCTTGTAATGGTGATTGGGAATAATATTTTGAAAATCAAATACCTATTTTGGATGGTACGTTAAGGCTTTTTGTTAACGAATTTTAGTGTTTAAAAATAATGGACATTGTATTTAGATTCATTTAAAACATTGAATTATTATGTTGTTCAAACTGTTTACTTCCTCTGATTATAACTTCTAATTTTTTTTTTTTTTTGAATATTTAGATATTAATTATACCTCGATAAGAAAAAAATATTGTCAAGATAAATACGCAAGTACATTACTTAAATGTTTAAAAATTTTAGTTTTTTTTTTTAAAAAAAATCTGAATTAAAAAATCCATATTACTCTTATTGTTTAAGACAATATTTTTCTAGTAGATACACATTACATAAATATGTTTGGTTATCAATGACATTAGGTGTTAATAAATTTTCCAATTTCGGATTAAGAAATTCAGATACGGGCACGTAGAGATAAGACTGTGTAAATCTTATAATACTAAATTTATAACCAAACAATAGGATTTCCTCATTAAATTATTTTTTTTTTTAATGACTAAAATGCATTGAACAAAACATAGTTTTACGTGCATAAAAAATAGTAATTAAAAAATAGAAAAAGATTACCACTCTCTCAACTTAACGTAAATAGGGTGTGAAAAAAACTTTTCTAGTATTTAATAGAGTTCCTGTTGTGTTTTACCTATTGCATTTTAGTTCTATTTACATTTTTCTCTATTTTACATGCTTAATGTTTTATGTTACGATAAAATCGATGTAACATGCAATTCTGATCATCTTGTACATAATGTATACGGGTTACAAAATACAGATTATTGAATATAAGTGTCATAATGAATAATATTCAAAGTGACCCCAGTAATTCTAATTTTCCCTTAACCGGCAAAGTATTCAGTCCAGCATTCTATAAAATACCTACGTTATAAAAATTAAACGTACAAACATAATTTATGTTTAGGTAAAAAAAATTGATTGGTAGAGGTTGCTGCTACAGTTTGAGTTTTAGAACTCGATGTGAAAAAAGTCACAAAAATGCTCAAGATGTTCTAGTTTTTATTGTATAATATGTAAACATAAAAAATTACATTTGCCTTACATACAATAGCAACTCAAAGGTCTACAGAAACTGGACAAAGTTTTGGCAAACGCACACGCAAGTCAAAATGTCAAACCAAGAAATCTTTGTGTATAAAAAATAATGTTTTATGCTATTCAAAAAGATATGCATCCACTGCAGCGTGCTTCAATAAATAAATATATAAAGAAGTAGTATAATTAAATAATATACATATTTAAAAAATATATTTTGTTTAAACACTATTTTATTAGAATTAACGCCAAACGGTTTTTTACAATAAGACATAATAGATATAATAAGAAAATAACAATTGTTTAACTTATGACTAAACTTAGTACACTTGAGTGTTAATAAAATTAAACATGTTGCAATTATTTGCTGTAAGTATGAGTGAAATAAAAAGTGAGCCTCCTACTAATATTAAAATAAGTTTACATATCGCATCACTAATTTTGAAATGAGGCATTCCTGGAAAAGTTAGTTTTATTTATAAGGGGTTAAAAAGAACCTCGAAGCCTAATATTATACGAAAAAAAGTAGTTCAAAAAGCCTAAGAGTATCGATTCAACTCTATCAGCCCGTTGATGAAATTGAGACCGAATATATTGCTCCTAGCTTAAAGAGAATTGAGTTTTAGAGCTTGATTAATAGGCTTGTAATCATGATTTGGATGAGGGATATTGAGGCAAAAGCCAACGAAGTTCATAAAACGGTTTTGCACACGTTCAATCCGAACCAAATGTACAAGGGCATTACTGAGAACCAGTATAGGCAGTTAGGCGAACTAAAATTAATTGAGTTTCGTCTAATAAATCTCAAAACGTAAAAAGCTTTTCCAGCCATAGAATCGATATGAGGGCCAAAATTGAGTAAAGGTATAAACAGAATGTCTAAGTATTCAAAATTTTATACTTTAACTGACTGTACGACTGGTATAATTCTATAGAAATCCTGGGAGTTTTACCTAAAGATTGTCTAGGTATAATTTAATATATAATAATATCACAATATTACAACGATACATTACGATATTACAACTTAATATGTTATTAAATAATACAAGAATTTCTATGGAATGTCTATGTTTAACATTTTCCGATAAAACATATATTATGTGTTACGTCTTACATCTAATCAATAGTCAGAATACGAGCATTGAACTTGGACGGTACATTTTAGAAGGGTTTTTTAAAATTTTTAAAATAACATAATAAAATTATCTTATTTCGCATTAATGTTTTTTTTCGTCGAGTCACTCGAATTTACTTCAAAATCAATTTAGTTTTGGAGTGAAAATGGATATATAACTATTTTTACAATATACGTATATATTAGATATATAATCGAGCTATTTTTCGTAAAACACTTTCATAACAAATGCTTAAAAAGTTTCATGTAGCACTTCTATAGATTGGACATCGAACGCAGATGTTATGATGGCCCACCGTCATATATATATATATATACACACAGACGGCGCAGTTTGCTAAGAAAACAATCACACAACACCGTTGGAGGAGGGGAGGGGATCGATCGGTGAAAAATATCAGTAAAACGTCCGTTGATTTAAAAGTAAAGATGGACATAATATTTTGTGCTCATCAGAAACGAAATTCAAACTCGACGACCAAGACTTGTTTGCAGTTTGCGTGGTCGAGTATGGGTATAATAATATCCGTACAAGATAGAGTGGTAATAGCGAGGTGAGCGTATGCAAAATTACAGTTGTAAGCTCGAATCGACCGAAAACGATGGTGGCAAGTTTCGAATTTTGACGTGCAGAGTATTGCTGGTAGGTAGTCATCTCCTCTTAATGTAACGACATTATATAATATTCTAGACACAACGTCAACCGGTAAAGGTAATAATATTATTATTATAAAATATATTATAAACGACACGACATCGTACGTGTCGTCGTCGCCGCTGTTGCAGGCGAATATCGCATATCGCGCGCCATCAAATGCAAACAGTATTATAACATTACGGTTTTATTATATTACACGACACACATAATAATAATAATATATTTTGTCATCACAATATTATGTGGTGAGTGTGTCGATTTCAGTGTGCGTAATAATAAATACATTATATTAAATGAAAAATAAAATCTATATTTTTATTATCATATAATATACGCGAACTCTCCGCCGGCGCTGCTATTCCACCCCTTTAGTACCTATTCATATCATATTATATTGTACAACGACCATCGTATATTTTGTTACCGGGTGATCTACGATTCGACATAAAACACTCATTTTTTTAAAAACCACTAGATTAGGTTTTTGAAAACAATTTTTTTTTTGCATCATCAGATTAATTAAAAAAAATGTATTTTTACTATATTTATCGATATTATTTTTAAACTTCTTAACTTTTGTCTACTGACAACATGCATCTATTTTTAATTCCTTATTATTCTAAAGTGAAGAATTTTTTTGGAGTGCTTTGACGATATTGTACGAAAATCGAATTTTGGACGAGTATAGTTTATGCGTTATAAGTGTTATTAAAGTTTAAATGAGCGGAGGCGAGTAGCGTACTACGACAATGAGGGGAATCTCACAACATGTTGATCTTTTATACCGCTCATTAAAACTTCAGACACTTATAACTAATAAACTTCTAGGTGGTCCGGAATTTGATCTGATAGATCGAAATACTCTGAATAATATACTGCTTGGGATTACGAAATTAAAAATGTATGTTGTCCAGAATAGTAATAAACTTAAAAAAATTATAACTATAAAAAATAGTAAAAAAATTATGGTTTTCTAAAACAACGAGTGTTCACGTTAAGCGGTTCACTCCGTAAAATATGTGTGTAGTAATCGAATCTAATATTATATTGTGATATGAAACTTTCGGCGAGAATAATTCCATTATGACTGCGCACTGGAATTCCTATCTATACATAAATTCCGCGTGGCGCCGCCGTTTATGCGCAGAAAAATATAATGATATTATATATAGGTATTAGGTATGTTGTACGGCGAAAATTCTCCGCCGCGCCTCTTCGCGAAGGGATGGGAAAAAAATTCTCGTCACGTAGACGACTTTTATACGCCGACCCCTCTCTCCCCACCACGGTCGATGTACGTCTACACGCATAAATATTAATATAATATATGCGTGCGTACTTTACAGGACTCTGCAGCATCGCGTTCGCGATTTAATATTACAAAGCAAAACACGGTTTGCACACAATTTTGGTGCTGCATGTAATCATAATATATATATATATTACGCCATGGATAAATACAATACGTCAATGGCGTTTATGGAATTTGGAACACGCGAGGATCTCTGAAGGCTCTTGAAATCTTGTACCTGCCACCTACCACCTCCATACATATACCTCCTCATATACATCCTTGTATCTATAAATCGATAGTCGTACGTGATAATATACAAACGTTTATGTGTGAGGTTTTCCGGGTAAACGATGAAATGAAAAAAAAAGTCTTCCAGTAAATAATATTATATTTTCGTCGTAAAAATAATAATGATATAATATGTGCACAAAGCGTCGCGCGTCGGTCGTAAACATCATATTAATATTGTTTAATTTTATAAATGGGAATGGAAGTCGTAAATATTTTGTACCGTTTACACAAAAAGATCGTAGAACCTAATGTATACGTATATGTATAAAAATGTTGCAGTTGTTGCGAAAACCAACCCATACACCGAAATCGTTTCCATAAAGGTTTGATGTAATATATTTTTTTTTTATTTCCACGCAGACATACTCATAATATATTTGTTAACCTTTTTGGCGTGAACTGTAGGTTTTTAAACTTTTAGTTTAATTGATATGCACGTTTATTTTGTTTATTTGCTTAACCGACCAATCAGTTGTGGACATGCAATCCGTCCGGTTCGTTAAGTTTGGTGGAAACTCAAACGTTCGCGTGTACGCGTAGGAAAACCGTTCACGTTCGCCTTGAACGCAAGTACGCATATTATTGGTTGACATTGGTAACACGGCGGCGGTTAGGGATTCATAAATGGTTATAGCCTATATAATATGATGGCCGATATCATTTCGTCGATGTATCTGCATCGACTCCCGTTTGTCCGCTTCGACTCCCACTTTTCACTTACAGGTGGTCGTATTGGCTTCAATTCGATGCCAGTGGTATGGACGTATCAGCTCTCAATCACTAACATTTTCCCTCCCATCTACAGGCTGAGGACTGATTACAGTGAGAAGAAATTCGCTGTAGACATGGTTAAAATGTTGTTGACATTTTAAATAAAAAAATCTAAAAAAATTGAGTTTACTTTTAAAAAATATAAACAAAATAAATCTAAACAAATTTAACTGAATGAATACTAAAAAACTTGTGGTTTGAACTAAATGCTAACGTTTTTTATATGCTCCAATCTGGTAATTTTTCCTTGTTTGAATTGATCAATAAATTTCTGAATAAAATTACAAATGTTTTGCTGGTTTTTAGTTTTTTTTTTCTAATATTCTTGCCGCGGAGCTTTATATACACGTTAGCCTGTATCTATTTCAAAATTTTCATGAAATTGAAAATGCAAAGACGAGCAGCCGTAAAAACTCAGCATTATATTTTGTGTGGATGCAATACGGCCATTTAACCGACGACAAGATCACACACACCCGAAGCCGATACGGACTCATTGAAATCTAGCTGGAGTCAATACAGATTTATCTCATTCCGTATACGTCTTATATATTTGTATCATCAATTTTATACGACCTTGTCGTGGCCCTACAAACAAATGGATTTATAACTGAAAGAGAGAGAGAGAGTGGTCCGGGTTAACAGTGTTAGAAAGAGATAGCATACGACATTAAAGACCGTCTAGTATTTTGGCGAGAGAGAAAAAAAAGAAATACAACGACAAAAATAACAACATTCTTGGAAAAAGATAGCACACACGTCTTTAGGTTCCATCATATGCTCATGTATACAACATCCAGGTGACTATCTTTTTCTAATAATGTTGGCTCTTGGCAACCTACAGCAGGGTATGATGGGAGATGCGCAGCCCATAATAAATTAATATGTCCGGTGGCGATGACGTGGCGGGGCTATAGTGGCCTTGCCACCCTCCCATCTCCCATAATTGGCCGTATTTTTTTTCGAATGTGACAATGTAGAAAAAGAAAAATTGACCACTTTTATAAAAAAAATATTTCCTAGAAGAATGAAAGTTTTAGATTGAAGAACTTCAACGTAATAATAATATAATATCATAAGTGCCTCATTGAGATGCAAGTTATTTGAAATAAATTAATATAAATAAAAAGTTTTTAAATGTTTCAGAGGGATGTATTCAATATTATATTTTTGATCTTATAAAAGTTATCTCTAGTGCAAACAAAACAACGCACATTTTAGGAATTCTCGCTACTGAATAATATTATGTCTATGGATAGTAGTGTACATGCAATTGTTGATCTAGATCCCGAAACCGATACCTACGAAAGGTAACGTGATTTATCGCGTGGGAAGAACGTATAAGCACACTGCAGGTATACCAAAAGCTTACCACGGATACCGACCAATCACAGCAAATGGTTTTTTTAAGCACATGAACGCACGTGTAGTGAAAACCCACCTTATCAGTGCTTGAATCGAGGGGAACTCAGGACGACGGAGTCCCTCTTCTTTTAGATATTATTTATGCGTACCACTTCCAATTATATTCTTATCGGTGAGACATTTAAATAATCAGGTACTGACATTTTTTTTACACTTTTGCATCCCCTTTCTATTTTTTTTTCCAATTCAAGCACTATACCTCATCGTATATTATTACAATGCCGCAGTTGTTCGGCCACCACGAGGTTTTTCATCTCGGGCCGGAAAACACGGTGACTCGCCCTGTACCATACACGCCGTGGGTATATAATATGAATATTAACTATTACTGCTTATATGCGTAAACGTGTGCTGCGCGTTATTGCATGGCGCACGTGTTTATTATATATGCGATGTACGCGTATTTAATATCGCGTCTAAAAATGCTGAAACGCCGCGTGAAAACGAATTACGAAACGATTGCTATTTTTTCACTACACCCGCGCACGTAAATATTTACATCGATAAAACGAGAAAGGTATACACTCACGGGGGCACGGAGAGGGAAAAAAAATGTTCTGCGCTCTCGAGAATCCCGTGCGTATATTGAAATATAACATATTATTGAAAACCCGATATTCTCGAGCACGTTCCACGCAAATCGTTGTTTCGCGCTACACAATGTCCGTGTGTGCTTACCCCCAAAGTCCACACCGCACCAACACGCACACGACACACCCATAAAGGGCTGCACAATGTGTATGATAACAATATAGTGCCCGCGCAATCAGTTTTCGAACGGATCGGCCGGCTGCGACCAGATTACACACCGTATGAGAGGACGTCGTTTAAAACCAAAACCGCAATTAACGGAAATGGACGCGCGCTCGATATTATGATAATATTATATACAGGCAGATTCGCCGCCGAGAACGGTCTCCCCCCCCCAAATTTTGTCTTTTTGTAATAATACATTTGCCTTAATTCTGATCCTCGAAAATGTATGTATAATAGTTAAATTATTTAACTCGAGGACCATATTTTTCAACACTTATATTTTAATTAATGTCCTGTAGTGATGTAAATTTCTTTTTTTCAAATGAAAACCTGCACACTTTTGTTACTATCAATTGTTAAGCAGATGATTTTTTTGAAAACGTTGATGTATCTAAATACAAATTGTAACGTTTAGTTATCAAATTATTTAACTTTGCATCAACTAAGGATAATAGGGTTGAACAATATGAGGGCTATATTATTATGACGATTGAAAATGCATTTTATATAATTTAAATATATTAATCTTCAAACAATTTATAATTTATGTAGAATAAATTGTCTATTACCTAGTATAATAAGTACTACCTCTATTTGTTATTTTATATATGAAACGTTTATTAAGGATTTTTTCTTAGTACATACATTTTAATGACTCAGAAACTAATCAAATTTCCTTTTTTATTCCACCGAATTTTTCAAAATATTTATGTGCTTAACAGCACACAATAAAAAATTGGCTTTTATTTCAACACTCTTTATGGGCATACAAATTTAAGTATTAGAAAATATAATACTCAAGTTTACTCAAAAATCCAAAAATCAAAATATGAATAAACTCACTGTTAAAAAACAACACGCGATGGACACGCTTGATAAATCATACAGTTTAAATAATACACACACAAGTCATAACATTATGTACTCGTATAATGAAACGTGGTATATCGTATATGGTGGTGTGAACCTCTCTAGCACGTATAGATAGACCTACGCGAGAAGATTTTTTTTTTTTAGTTAAACAATCCTTGTTTTATACGGCGAGGGCAGATAGAAAAAACACGCGTATATTAAACATAAAATATATATAAGTATATCAAATTTTTGTACCATTAAACTGTACAGAAGTGACACGAGGAGGCACCGTTTACGGTCGATCAAATTTTAAAACCATAAAAATATCGTATACTAGTCGAAAAGATAAATTGAAATCTCCTGGTAGTCGTTTATTATCTAATAAATGATAAAAAAAAATCCGATGGCAATGTATGCCATACACGTGCACTACTATTAAACTGACCGACTTAATGGGGAGTTTATGATTTACAACTCTAACAAACATATCGACGGGTTTAACATTATTATTTTCATACTTAATATGGGGTGATCAATGTAACTTGAGATATTTTATTATTTTAGAAAAAACTAAAACGAATTCTTTTCCATAATTTTATGATGTACAAAACAACATTTCTGGAAAATAAAATTTTTTTTTTATTTTTTATAATTATTTTTTTAAGGATTTTTTCTCTTTTAAATAACTACATAAATTTTTAATTTCATATTTCGAAGTACATTATTATTTGGAGTATTTTTATTTATATGAATCAAATTTCAGACAAATAGTTTATTAGTTATCAATATTTAAAACCAATCTCAGGTGAGCTAAATTGACATTTTGCGGCGTACCTCCTTAGTGTGGCACTCCAATCATTTAAACATTTAAACTTTAAATACCTATAATTCATAAGCTACTCGTCAAAAATTAGATTTTTGTGTATCTGAGTACTTTAAAAAATATTCTGCTTTGAAATTAAAAATTAAAAATCCATGTTGTCATTAAAAAAAAAAAATTAAATAGTAAAATGTACATTATTAAAAAAAAATAAAATTGTTTTTTAATGATCTCGCATTATGTAAAATAAATATTTTTAAAAATATTATTAGTTTTTAAAATAATACCAGTTTTATGTTAAATTTATCATCCGGTATAGTTTTATTGTACATTTACCAATCATAGACTATCATAGGCTAAGGGGATTGCGTTGGCATGCGCAGACTTCATCGGCAGGTCATTCACAATGATTTAAATTGCCTTACACCATCACAAAAAAATTGTTCAGGCCATAATTCCAGCACTAAAAATCTTAAAAGATTTTTAACAAATCTGGATAGTTTTTATAAGACTTTATTTTTTATTCGTACAGTACTTTTTTCAACTGCAGTCCGACGACAAAGGCTATAAAAAATAAAGCTTAGCGTTAAATACTATTACAATAAGAAGGCAGCTTACGAAATGCAGCAACGAAAAATAGTGGAAAAATGCACAAACTTTCAGTAATTCCAAAGCGTTATTTCTTCGACGTACATTTTCAAAGAAACTCACAAGTGGCATACATATTAACCACACGAACTACGTCGTTTTTCGCAAACGGTCGCTGTACACGGCGAGAGAACACTGTTCGTCGGCGTAACATTAATTCGTAACTATATTCCGCCCTCTTGGACATGGTCGAATAATTTGCAGTGTGCATACCGTTTGGAGGTATTTTTAATACTTTCAAACAATTTTTTATTATATATACAACCCGAGCAGTCGATATTACGTTTAATATGCTTAAATATAATTATTTTGTATAAGTTTTCGCTCCGCCATTTCCCTACAACAGTGCCTAAGGACGTCCCTGTTGACGACTCGACAAACGAGACGAAAATACGCAATTCGCGGCGATTGTTCCGAAAGCGAAATCCAAATTTCAGTCGTCCACGGGTCTTCTAAAATAGACTGACGGGGTTAAGAATAATATCAGCGCCGAATAGACAAGGCATCGGCCCACCGAGATATTTGATTCGCAACGTTTGATTGTAGCTACAAGTATAGTGCGTTTTAATAGTTCGATTCAATTATATTTTCTACTAATGTTTGTACTGATTTCTCACTACCATATAAAAACGAAACTACGACGAAACACTCATAACCAGCCCATATTTCGAGCGGCCCATCGAAATTTTCTGGATAGCTCGCCTGCCCAAAGCGGGCCTGAATAATATCAACGTACGCCGCACGGACAGGCGCGATCATAACATTATTTTTTATCAAACAAAATAATATATCAACCTACGGACCGGGTCAACTCAGGCCGGCGGTATGGATCGTGATGTTAACAACGTATAATATAAAATATAGCAAATAACATATAATATTATTCATAATATTGTCTACGTCTTATAGACGATAAGCAGCCGTCGACGGCGACCTCAATATCTACACACGTATTATATCTCATATTATTCTATAATTGTGCATATACCTCACAAGACGCATTTATACGATTGCAATATGTTATTATCGTTCCAATATGAAGTACACTTCGACCTCGTGTTCTCGATGATTCGCGCGATAACAGTATCCGACGACGATCATCAATGTGCCCACGCGTAATACGAAATACACGTCAAAACAATAATGATAATATTTATAATAGGTAATATTATTATGTTGCGTTATAACGTTTTGTACTGTAACACGCGACGTATTATCATCACATGATTTAATGGTTAGGAAAGCCGGTTCAAAGTTATAATAATAATAACTATTTTTTTTTTATTTAAAGTATTATTGTGCCTAGCCCAGTCCCACGAGAACGTGGTAATCATCGCGTATTATTTTCGAAACATCGATTACTAACGCGCTGCTACTTCAGCAGAAGGAAAAAAATCAAAGTGTTAAAAAAGATTTGATTTTGACACATTTTTTGTGAAATAATATAAATAATTTAAATTTTAGGATTAAAAATAAAAAAAATCACACTTTAATCGATAGTTTTTTGTATTAAGCCTGTGCGTATACGATGATGGTTCAAGCTATTATACCATTAATACCACTACTCCTTACCTCGCCACCGTACTTAAGGTATTTTTTATCGTGCAGTATATATCCTCCGTGTACTTGCACAGAGGTTTTCAAAAAAAAAAAAAAAAACAGTACGAAATATTATTTATTATTATTATTATTTATTGTCGATGCGATATTACGTATATATATATATATACGTACCTTAGCTAGGTAGTGAAAAACCGACCCCGTCATATTCTCTACCATCACTCAGCCGACCGTCCAACAGTTGGGGTTTAACGTTAATGTTTCCGTATCATTCTCGGGATCACGTTCTCTCCTCCTCCCAGACTCCCTCAGCAAGCACCGTCGAACAAAAAATCGGAGTTTTTTATCTCCCCCCCCCCCCCCCCCCCGTCAGTCGCGATATTAATATTTACGACCAGTGGTTCATTTACATCGGTCGGCGGCGACATTTAACGATGCGGAATGAACGAACGTCGTCGTCTCCAGCGACGCGTTATTAAACAGTCGTTCGGAGCGGACGTTACTCGGCCAAATGATCCGTGTTTCGGCGAGCTAAGAGATTGCACTGGCTAATAATATATTATTGTGCGGTGCGGCGTTTATACAATAATATAATAAATATTATGACGTCTAATAAACGGCTAAATATATGTTGTATATACGCACGGTTACACCACCCCCGCGGCCTCGAGTCGCCGGCGGTTAAATTTTAAACGTAATCTCTAGGGATATTGACGCCAATACGACGTCTATAATAATATATTTTTCTCGATGAATGTATTACGAGTATAGTGGTGTAGCTGGTGTTTACACTTTAGTAAGATTGCGGTTCTGCAGTAATCATTATATTATTGTTATCATGAGAGCAAAAGTGGCTTATTCCACCAAAATTAAAAAAAAAAATAAAGTAACTATACCATGTTGTCATAATATGCTGTTATTACAATATTTTAAGGTAATGTAATAATTATGTGATTTCAAACAATTCATAGGTCTGAATTATTGATGTTGATATTTTGAGGTTGTATAAAAAGTTAATTAAAAAGGTTTAGTGTGCAATAACTGTTGGTTGATTATTTTTTACAAATTTTACCTAAACCACATTTTGTAGTTCTGAAGTGTCTATTATGAAAAATACAAAAGTTACCTATTTAATATAAACTTAGGAAATTTAAATTTTTTTTGTTTACAAAAAACCCGCAGATGTAATCTACAAAAGATTTAAATAACCTCCCCTCCCCCAAAAAAAAATAATATTTTTCACATTCAAACTATATAATTTGTTTTAATAAAGTCCTTCAAACTAATTTACTCTGAATGATAGTTGAGTGAATAAGGCCATTTTTGTACTTTGCCTCAATCAGCGTTGCATATTTTAAATAATATAATATGATCAAACGACAATGTATATAATATAAAAGCTGATATTAAATACCCGCATGGAAAATAAAATGATTTAGAGCCGAGAAGCGAAAAAAAAATCTCGGGCGGAAGTGTATCGAAATGCTTACTAATATAATATAATCACGCGTAAGCGATAAACGCCCACTCGATGGATTATATATTATTTATTTATACGATAAAGTATAATAATATCTCTCTATTTTATAAAATAATTTTGTATTTATATATACCTTCCGCATATGTATTAAAAACATTTATAATAGTAATAATAATATTCCATCATTTTTTCTTTCACATATTTGTATAACATATAGATCGTACTGCAGAATGTTAACATTATATGTGTAGAAAGCGAGAAATGAGTTATCTGACGGTGAAAAAATTTACTACGACAAAAACTGAGCGTAAAAAAGTACTATCGTAAAAGAATTTGAATCGATTGAATTATTGAACAGTTTGAACTAAAAGCAAACGTAAAATAGTATGAATACCGTGAGATAAATATTAAAGGAATAAAAAATAGTCGAAAATTTGTTGTCAAAAAGTTGCCGAGAAAAAAAGTGGCATACGTCGTCAGTGTTGTATTGTGTAGGTGTATTCTACAACGTAACAGAAATAAAGATAAACTGCGAACAACCTAAGTCGAGAACAATAATGTTTGCGTCGGTTAAGTATAGGTTTAGGTAAAGTATACCTACAGAATTATATTACTGCGCTTTTATATTATATACTTATATATTATACTCGTTTAAAGTATAATAATATGTGCCTTATAGCGTCACGGCATAACAATTTTGCGAGTACCAACGAATAAACGAGTTCGTACACGTATAAAATCGCTAACGGTAGGTACGACTGAAACGATTACTGGCGGAAAACGAATGGGAAAATAAAACTCGCCATTAACGTGCGTACTGCGGAATCGCGCGTCCATCGACCGGAATACCCAAACTCCACGAAAAAATTGTGTTTCGCGAGTGTTTTTATTTATTATGGCTTGTAAATAATATTGGAACGGTTTGTTGTATTTTTTTTTTTTTTTTTAGAAATTAATCATAATTTGTTGACCGCTGGGGAGTGTGATTATGCGAATTTGTTTGCCTGTTAAAAAAACGAAGATTGATGCCTTCCTAAAAATATATAACTCGATCTCCTCGTATACATGTATAATATACGGAGAACATAAAAACCGAAACATCGTGTGCTTCAGACGAATTATTGCTAGGAAAAGGAATATTGTTATGCACGATATAACAGGCCAAAGGATATGTCTTTATTTTCGTTATTTTGTTTTGATTCTAAAACCGTTTCTCAAAAATATAATATAATACATTACATCGAATTACGTGATGGTTTACAAAAGATTTGTAGCTGCGTCACGTTCAGTCCTCCATCTTCCTCGGCTGCGTACGAGTTGATTCCCAGGTAGGTTTATCACCTGTTTACCTTATTGAGTCCAGTGATTTGATTTCGGGGTGATTGAGAGGTAATGTTATGTTTGAGATAATTCCCATTTTGTTGTACATCAGCAGAAAAAAAGAGAAAAAACGAGTATTTTTGAGGGACAACATTTAGCAACTGCATTTAAAAAGTTTAACTTGCTTTAAATAATCGTAATGTCATAATGAATTAAAATATGACAATAATTTACTAAATTTAATAGCTAACAAAACAAATTTTTGGAGATTTGTCAGCATACCTAAATGCGGTGTTTCTCTTGCATAGTAGATAACACTATAATAGGCTGAAGTCCGGGAATCAATTGTTATATGGTGTGCTGGGAATCAATTAATACGCATAAAATAAGCCTTAAAAATTAACTCGCTCACACAAATGCGTCTATAGAAGAAAATTTCACTCTGGGAAAATTAAAAATTCAATGGTTAAATGAGTATTTATTATTTATATTTTAGTGTACTTCAAGTATCTCTATATTGGCATTTAAATGGTTTATCATGGACGAAGATCTATATATATATCGTCCCTCCTCGTTCGACCGCCACTTATTCTAAACTATCATTGTTAACACTTTTTTCGTTCCAAAATTAGTACTTTATAAGTTATACTATGATATGCATTATTATTAAGCTTGCTATTTAATTACGTACTGTTAAGCAAAACATAGGAGGGAGGAGTGATGACCCAAACTTTGGCTCCTTTCTGTGGGCACTTTTGCACCCACGTCGATCTTCACATAGAGTCAATTCGGACTCGTCGCGTGGCGAGTACAAAACACGCAGTATGTAATACGCTATAATATACCGTGATACAAAGTGATAACTTCACAGTATATCATAATATTTTACACAATATACACACGAAGTATGATAAAGTATTAAAATATATTACTTTTATTGGAATAAAATAATAATAATAATATTTTTTGTATACCTATATTATAACAGACTCTAACACACCGCACGGTTGTCGACTAGTATACTATATAATATGGTACCAGATAAGGAATAGGAACGTGTATTATATTATATGTTTGCCTATAATACTTATGACAACAACAAAAAAAAAAATTATGTTTTGTATAAAATATTTTGCATAGGATTGGTCAAACCATCGAGATTTATGGGGATTTTGTGGAAAAACGTGCAGATCGCGGGTATCGGTCATCGCGGTGTAGTCGGCTGCGCGATTATTGTTACGATAATAATATAATATTCAAACATACAACTCACGTGGTCTTCGATTTATTGTCCACCGTCCGTCGTGTTATTTGTCCGACGACCTAATGTCGTTCGTCATCATATTCAAGATAGCATCAAAATCGTTCCACTCAGAATCTACAATTATTGTGATCGTGCTCGGTGTGAATCAATCTGGTATTACCATCATTACTGAACTATTTCGATAATTTGTCGCCAAAAGTATGATATAATAATATGGGTAGATTAACACTATAAGACCAAACGAAAAGAAAAGATCGATAAGAGGTTAAGCTAATCTGCTGTACAATGTCTACTGAGATCACTGTAATGGATTTATTAAATTTGAATTCAATGATATAAAATCACTGTATACGAAAAACGATTGTTAGCGAAGACGGTCTGTAAGACTACATAACACCAAGTATATTTGATATAATTGCTATTAAAATAATTCATTTTACTATTAATAATACAGTAGGTTGAATTAATTTTTCCAGGAAACAGTGCATTTGAAAATGCCATTGAGTGTATAAAATAGAATAATACACTTTAAAAATTTCAAGCACCCACAAAAAATATTTTTAAATTACAATAAAATAACTAAAAAATCGTTAATTTCCATTTAAATATCTAATTTCGTACAAATTTTAAATTATAATGTATATAAAAATCAAACATGTAAATACATTTTTTTTGATTTGTTGGTTACACTATTAAATACTTACGAAAAATCTTGTTTTAAATTTTCAATCGTTAGCTATAAAAACTGATAATTTTATACATTTTTAACTTCAAAATAATTTGCAAATGTACAATGGCATTTTTACTGTCCTAAAACGTCACGACAGACATAAAAAAAGAAGAAAAACACACATCATTGTAAAATCAATACATTTTTCACTTCGCTCAAAATCTAAGACAATTTAATTTTAAGTTTACAATATAATTATTCTAATTATTATTATGTTAAATTGCATTTCCCAATATCAACTGTTGTTGGCCGTAAGGTATACGTATAAACATAATTTTTAAAATTAAAATTTATATATTACAATGACGCATTGTGATTTGTGACGCAATGTAAGGTTATAATATTATAAGTGACCTATTATGCATAATACAATGGTGATAATTAGCCGACGCAGACCATGCAAATTAGGAGCCAGTGCAGCGAAACGTTTCAAAACATATTATATTATTTACAAGTAAGTAGGCACAATATATTATATTACACCGTATTCGACTGTTTTAGACGTCTATGAACAAGTAGCCCAGTAAAACCTTAAAAAAGGGTCTAGAGTAAATATTTGTTCAAAGTAAATTCAAAACAAAACCAATACCTACATTGTTCATATAAAATAATACAGGATGATTTACCAAGCATTATACTCACCATCGTTTAGTAATGAATTTATTCAAATTCTGATTTTTGGAATTTTTAAGTGTACTGAAACCATATTTTTGAATTCTCAAGATTGTTTGTACTAAGTACTCAAGGAATGTCCTGTGGCGATACAAACTTTTGTTTTTCAAATGAGAATCTCTCAGTTTTTATTGCAATATATTATTTAGGAGATAATTTTTTTTTAATTGTGATGTTTCTAATTTAAAATTTGAATTAGTAATTTAGTTGTTAAAATTGTT
Source organism: Pentalonia nigronervosa (assembly GCA_014851325.1). Classification (NCBI taxonomy): domain Eukaryota; kingdom Metazoa; phylum Arthropoda; class Insecta; order Hemiptera; family Aphididae; genus Pentalonia; species Pentalonia nigronervosa. The sequence continues at coordinate 78,582 of JACXSJ010001233.1, read as the reverse complement.
AAGCTAAAGATAATTTACTATAGCCATTAATAGATAATTATACTTGGATCAATTTAACAAACTCTAAACGTTGATAGATTGATATTATTTACTAAAATGTTCAAATCACTTTATTGCCCATATATCTTCCAAATTCGTCATTATGGACATATTTTACTTATAAAGTACACAAAGTTAAATTACTTAAAAACTACTCGTTCGATTTATAAAGAATTAGGAACATCAACATTTTTCAAAAAAAATAATAACCAATTAAATAATTTCCAATAAAAACAGGGGAGGAGGTGCACTAAATTGAAAAACAAAAGTTATTGTATCTCTACAGGACACTTCTTAAGTGTAACATACACACTTTCTAAAGTATTTTATACTATGGTTTTTAAGTACTTATATTGAAAATTTTCAAAATTTAATTTTTGAATAACTGCAACATTGTTGAAGAAAAGAAATGGGATGAGCATGCTTGGTGAATTGCACTGTATAATTTTGTAATATTTTGTAGTGGATACGTATAATTTTTATTGTTTTCCTCAATTATTCCGTCCGTGGACTTATGGATTCTAATTAATTGTTTACGATTTATAACGACGCCGAGTACGTATTATTATAGCGGTTTTGCGTATATGGCTATAATACATTAATATTTAGGTACCTACTATACACTTATAAGCATGGGATACTTAAAATAATAAGCAGCTTATAAACGACGGATTGAACTGCATTTTATTTTTTTTTTTTTTTTATGTATATAAATCTGAAGTTATATAATACTTAAAAAAAAACATAACAACGTGTATTATATACGTCAAATATGTACCTACGATCCATGTAAGTATAAGTTGTATTTATAGGTTATACACGTTATATAACGTGTTGTCTGTACCTAATATATTATATAATATCGTAGTTGCAGCACTCGTCTTAAAACAGTATGTATTGCAAGTCTACAAGTTTACTGCAGGGTAAAAGATTTTCTTTTATATGCACATTCAGCTGAGGCAGTTAGTTTTGAATTGAAACTCGAAATATTGTGTTTGCTTTCAAATTGCGACAAACCATATTGTTCGTTCGAATTAAATGAAATAAAAACGCACGTGAAAAGTTTCAGATTTTGATTTAAAAGTTTTACGCTCGGTTGCACACAAACGTTCGTCGAAGTTTAACGGATCCTTACATATTTAACAGTCCCTTAAACATCAAATAACGACCCATGATTGGTCTATTAAATTTAATGAGTCGTTAAATTTATCAAATTTGTGCGCATCTTGCGCATCTCGGCATATACAATCGACATCCATCCGGAAAACAATTGCACATATATTTTATGAGACAGTTTTCACTGGGAGAACTGTTGAAATTCTCAGTAATAGTCGAATAAAACGCAAACGACGTTTTAAATTTGAGGAGTGTTTTAAATGAAAATGTTACCGCACCAGCCAATAGTGAAGACGACGCTTTGGATTTGATTTTATCTTTTTACTCGTTAAATATTCATATCGATAACTACAGTACAATATTATAATTTTATTTGTTTTAAAATCGAATTAAACTAATGGCGGTGAAATGAGTGACCACAAGCGAGTAGAAGTTTTTTTAATTTTTAAATACTATATACACAATTTTACAATACCAGAGTAAACGTTGGTTTTACTATTATTTATAGTCATGTTGAAAGTGTTGAAACACAATTTTATTATTTGAAACGTTTTCACTAAAAATATGTTGAACTTTTCATTGTTTATATATACGATTGTCTTAAATTGATATTGTATTTTGCGGTTTTGGTACAAGCAAAAGTTTTTGTACCGTCATTCTTATATATACATTATACAATTGTTATTATATACACATAATATTTCCACCGCAATAATATTATACGCATTATATTTAATAAAAAACTATAAAAACTAAAATATTATTCGGTTTTTTTCAGATAGAATATTTTAAACTTTTAATCCTTTAATTTTTTTGTTTTTGTTTTTCGAGTGAGGTTTACATTGTTTTTTATTATCTTTAATTCATGAAAACGGCGGGTTTAGAAAAAGAGAACGCAACTAGTTGAGTTTGGGTTTCGGTGATTTATCGTGCTAAATAAATTTATGGCTCCAAATTTGCCTGCTATACTATATGCTCTATATTATACAATACACGGTTGTAAAAAAAAGTAGTGTCCCTGACGCAATTATTGATTTTTTATTTTTTTTTTATAGTTCTCCTGTTGTGAAGTTTGGTTGTTTTTGAAAAAAAACTTTGTCCGTTCCACTTTTGCATATTTTTTCGGCTAATTATATTGTAACGGTTATGTTTTTTCTTTATTTTTTAAATCTTCATTAAAATTTAAAACTATTCAAATATATTTTTAAGTATAAAAATACCTCGCGTTCCCAGAAATGAATGCCAGCGTTTGGTTTTTGTATTTTTATCAATGATTACGAACGCGTTTTTAAAACTAGTTTGAGGAACTTTCGGCCAGTGATGGGAACTATATTTTAGTCGAACGCGATGTACTTGTCTTTTTTATTGAAAACATTTTTTTGCCCAAACTCGGATACTGTAGGTACCTTACTTCTAAAACGGTCTTAATGAATACGCACAGTGTGCACATACTATACATTATATAATAACCTCGGAGTGGTGGTCGAGTTTGCGGCGAAAAGGGAATCGTAGGTATGTATACCTACAGAGGAGTTTCCGGCACATCTAAAATATTATTAAATATTAATATTGAGAGCAGCGCTATAGACCAACTAGTCCTGCACGGGGTTTCCGGGTTAATTGTCCACAGCACACGTACGCGTGTTCCGAAATGAATTATGTAGGTACTGCGCAGCTTTCCGAGCGTCGTTTACCGGTAAGGTTATTCTGTTTATGGATATCGGAGTGCGCTACGGATCCCGCAAAGGCTGAAAGTTATTTGTGGGTACACTGATTCCGGTTCGTCGATTTCAATTTGTCACGAATTCATAACCGCCGCCGAGTCGTTTTACTCGTGCTGAGATCTCGCAGACAAAGCAGAGTGAGTTGGTATGGGGAATATGCGCACGGAATGAGATTTTGATTTTGATCAAACCTCACTGCAATATGACATTACGATTTTATCGATTGAGAAATGTGCTCGGACGATGATGGAATGTCGGCGATGGATCGGCGCAGTGCACGATACTATAATAATATAATATAACGAATTCGTACGTCTCTCGGGACTCCGTATTGGATTGTGGAGACGATTTTGGATAGCATTTTTGTCCGATATTTTAACGGTACTTATTTGGAGACGACCGCCGTGTTCAGAGTTTTACACAGTACGCGTATGAGTGTGCGGCTTTGACCAAATCGGTCAAATGGGTCTTCGCGCAAAAGAAAATAAAGTACAGAAATATAATTTAATTTTTCCAAAAGCATTTATGTATCAATATTTATATAATAATATTTATGTGTACTTATCGATTCTATGACGGCTACCTATTTGACGGTTTTCCGGGAAATTGAAATATTTATAAATTTTAATGTCATTAAATGTAAATGGTTATTTTATAATTTAATATTTCACTGTCGTTAAAATATATTTTCAATTTTAATATTACTTTCAAAGAACATCATTACTCGTTAGTGCTTGTTACGGTTTTACCGTAAGGCTTTAGCCACCAAAGGTTTTACAAGTCCTACATACTTTCTTTGTCGTAATCAATCAGAATCTCGGAAAGCTTAAAATGGGAGATTTAAAAAGCCCTTTAAAGACGAGATGAAAACGTTATAATCAATGATAAATTGTTTCTGATTTTTTTAGAAAATAATGGTTTACCAATAATAAGCACAAACAAACGGGAGAAAATAATGTTTGTAAATATTATTGAAAACAAAACTGTCGGTTTGTCTACGTCGATAAAATATATTATTCGTACGACGATAATGGATGTCGGTTGAAAATCGTTAAACCGAAGTTCGGATGTACATACAAATGTTTTACAAACACAGGTACAGTTTATACGGACATTTTATGATTTTCTAGAGCATCCTATATAATGTACCTTTATACACTTTTTGTTTGGAATCAATTTATTTCCATGGCTGGTAATTGCAGATGTAAAGACAAATTGTTGCGTGATCGATGCATTGTGTCGTCCGCACACGTTTCCTCTACACACATGACCGATCCGAGACCGTATACCCACATTGTTGTGTGACAGACAAATAGCATAATATTTATATCGGCCGTCTCCGGCCCGTACCTGCAACGCCGCTGTGACATCGGTCAAATACTATAATCTCGCATCATACATCATAATATATTACGCGAACGTGTGATATTTGACAAAGTGATCAAATTCCATTATTACGCTCAATGGAGTGAGAAAGAGAGAGAGAGAGAGAGAGAGAGAGGCGTACGCACTATATGAATTTATTATTATTATCATAATAATAATATGTTATGCAGCACACACACAGTCATCCTCGGTTGACACGTCGTGTCGTCTGAAATTACGGGACGACGACGACGACGACGACCCAGTGGTGTTTGCGGCACGGGTAGACATGGCAACCGTGAGTGTGGTTAGGTCGTAGGTGTTTATAATATACGATTTATGTGGGTCGCGACAAACTAGATTTTACGGCGGGACCCTGCGTACAAGGACTCGCGACGGGGGGTGGGTTGGAGATTAGGGCACTAGGCGGTCCATTTGTCGTTAAATCCGATAAGGAATCGTATTTCGTTTCAGCTGCAGTGGGGTAGTACTAAAACAGTGTTGCAATGGCGGCAACGTAGTACCGCGCATAGCAGGACAAGAGAAACGAATTAAGCTTTCCTATAGGACCTGCAGGACCCGCGACCTTTGGGCCGTCGGGTATCTACGTCGCCTTTTGATTTTAGAATCTCGCGCGAATAATAATATCGCACGGCGTTTAATAACCGCGCGCAGCACCGGGCACGTATTTGTACAAAAATTTATTCGCGCACGAATGCTGCACAATAGACGTCATTATGTATTATACGGAATACGACGATATTATTATACATGGGCGAACAAACTGTTTATTAATATTGTAGTACATCGTCAACAAGACGTCTCCTACTGCTGCGATATAATAATAATATGCGTACGCAGCCGACGCCGCCTTGAAAACGACGACGACGATAATGAGGCAATAATGATAATAATATAGTGTTTCTTCCATTCGATTATAATGGACGGCTCAAAGTCATAGACGCGTGACGACACCAGTGAAATCGAGAAATTCAGTATTCGGCAGGGTCGGCGGTTGGTCCCCGGGTGCGATGGGGTGGCGGTGGAGTCCGCCATTGTGGGGTGTAATTTTGGAGTTTCGACTAATGGTTATAATATAGTCGTCGTCGTACACTGTACGCGATAATCAACAATGGTGTAATAATAATAGTGGTATAATTATCAAGGCTCTAATCGATATGTTCACTGGAAACCGAGCGGCGAATATTCTGTGGAAAATATTATTATCAACGTCGGCCGCTTGGTGGAGGGTGATTGCATCATGCGAATGGATTGTGTCGGGCAGAAGCGCACTCGGGCCCCGTCCACCAAAGTCATATATTGTAATGTGTCTTAGTCATAACAAAGTATTTTTAAGTGAGATATATTTTTTTTTTTTTTTTGTTACATGGAGTAGCACCTGTAGACCCTGGCCTATGTGGTTAGATTAGGTTAGATCTGTTGATTCATCACTGCAATGAGTAGATAATAATTAAAAAATTTTATTTATACAATATAGAGTACAAAAGCCAACAAGTATGTCAACCTTCAAAATATCAGCAATATTTGCGATTGAGGGAGGATAAAGATTCTTAAAAATTATTATTTTTGTTATTATCTTTAATTGTAAATATATTTTGTGACGTCCGAGATCTAGAACACCATCATTTATAGCTTTATACACAATATCACTACATCAGTGACTAATGAATAATTTTATTTTGGGATGCACTATTAGAAACGTACAAGTATTTTACGTTGAAAAAAATCATTTACGTGTCGTAGGTAACATTAATTATTGGTTTGTTTTACACATTGCCACTGTACTTCCTCAATATTTTTTGAGGAACTTGCGACAATCCGTCCTTTTACGAGTTTTGAATATAACCCGTTTACACAGAGATAAAAAATAGTAAGAAATGTAATTTTTCAAAATTGTTTTTTTGTAATGGATTAAAATTATGTGAAGAAATATTTTCTGTAAAGAACTATTTTTTGAAATAAAGATTGTCTTACGTTAAATGTATCATACCGTATAGGTACCTAATATCTATTATATCGCTTCAGGACCACAAAAAAAAAAAAAACAACGAATGTGAAGGTATATACTTCGGAAGTGTGTATAATTAAATTAAAATATGATTTATTTTCAGTGTTATTATGTAAAATACATAAATTCTAATAATCTATGTCATTGATATCTGTATTTATTACAGAACGTGTCACATTGGATTTTGTTATGGCTGTTGTATCGTTTACGCAGGGACGTGTAATAATATAGCAATATTTTATCTACGTCTGCCCTTAATTAGAAAATTTTAAAATTAATTAATATTTATTTAATAAGCTAATATTTCCGTGTTTTTTTTTTTTTTGATCCAATATTTGAAAACGTATCACTATGGGTGCTAATAAATAACGTATTTTCTGTCATTTTCGATTCAACATTGGTTGAATTATCGAATTTATAAGTATTTCACAAACTAAAGAAAAAAAATAATCATGACACAAATCTTCCTTGAGTCAGTCGCCTCGACTATGCCTCCAATGTCGACAACCAATCCGTTTTCCATTCAACTGGAAGTTCAACTCATAAGCCTGGTATTTTTGGTCGAAATCTTTCTCACGTTTTCAGTTTTTACCATGTTTTACTTATTTATTTAGAAAACAACAGGTTCTGTTCGACGTCCGGATGTGGTTAATGAAACCGCGTTGGACAATAATCGTAGTAACAATAATATATATTTCTTTTAAGTATTACTTTTTTCTCAGATGATCGATTGTATAATGCGTATATTACAGATGACGGCAGACGCAAAGGGTATTCGTGTTTCTGTTGTTTGACGTGGTTTTATCGAATGCATCCGGACGTCGAATGCAATCCGTTATTTTATAGATAAATAAACCATAGTAAAAACAGCAGACTCGATAAATATTCCGACCAAAAATATCAGGATCGTCAAGCTAACAACGGTTGAAACCAACGATTGTAGTTTCACTTCACAGTGTTTATCTGTTATATCGAAAAGCATATGTAACTATGCCACAAATGTTCTCACTAACAACGGGTTCAACACACTTAACGCAACAGATTCGGTTTTGTTTTTATTTCCACTAATTACAGTTATATAAAAGCCGAATGGAAAAACTCGTGTCTGAGCGGAAATTGCACCACTGCCAACAAGATTCTCTACGGAAACTAGAGGATAACGTCGCTTTCAAAGACAGATTCGAAGATAAGGGATGATGAATTGACCAATGCGATTGACAACAGCTTAGTCGACATCACGCTTTTGAATGACATAATAATCGTGTTTCCCGATAAGTACGTCGTCTGGATAAACTCCGAAAAATTGATCATCTTCGCGATAAAAATCGGCTTCGACGTTTTTATTACATGTCCAAAATGTGATAGTAATGCATTTCGGTATAGACCGACTTTGTCAAAAATAGAAGGGTTGGTGTGTGCAAGTAGACTTTCCTTCTCCGATAGAAAAAATATAATCATATGTGATAATTGTACATTGTGATTAATCTCAATAGTCGAAAAGTGCAACTTGATGGTGAGACAAAATTACAATAACAGACGTATGGATAACGCAAGAGTAACAAAATTTTGATACTCAAAATAGTGAAATTCAAATATGTGTAATATTATTCTTTACCACGTTAACTTAAATAATACTAAATAATAATAGTGTTCATGTAATATATAAATTAAACTATAATATAATTCCTACTATTATGTTTTACTATTAAATATTAATATTTTTTGTGCAGGTATATATAAATCAGAATAAAATATATTAAAAGAAAATTGTATAGATTATCAAATATTTATGATTTTAAATGCATTGTGTGAATAAAATTCAAAACAATATTATTATTATGATAAGAAAAAAACGGCATACTCGTAATCATCCAGCAAAGTCATATATTTATATAGCGGTGTCTTTCGAATAAAAACAATAACTTTATAAACCAGTATGTCTGTAGTGTATTATGGCCAAATTAAAAAAATACTCACAATAAGTATATTATATCACACATATTTTGTTCCTTTTAATTTAACAATGTTAATCGCACATAAAAAACTAGTATTTATCACGTGTGTGTTATGGCGACTTGATTGCAGGTGGCTTGAAACATAATGTTCTCCCAATCCAACGATACAATAATAATAAATTGTGTTATTAATGTTTTACTTTTAACTACTGATTATGTATTTATTGTATCAATATTTTACCTAAATATATTAACATCGGAATGCGCCTTTCCCCTAAATATGGCTTTGCATACAATTAATATACTTATACGCATATTTTAATGAATGATTTTTATCTGGTAAGAATAGTTCAAAATATCGTTATTTATGATGGTCATTATTACTGCTCAAACTTTGTATAGCGTTTCTCTTAACTAACTATTACGTTATCAGGTTCACTCGATAATTCAGTATTATCTTATTATAATTATTACTCGCCATAATAATTACGTGATCAATTATTCACGAAAAGGTTAAGTGCTTACACATTTACATAAACATTTTTAGCATTCATTATTTATACGATTCGTTCATTTTTGCATTTTTTTAAAATAAAATTGAGGTTTGAAATATCAGCGATACGTTTTTTTCAAAGTCCCATGTATGATGTAGCCTAGTACTGGTATACAGGGCTTATAAATTATGACGATGACAAGGCCCGCTTTAAAAATATTTAATTTTTATTTCCATTTAAAACGATATATGTTATAATAATAGCGAAATTCCAATTTTAATTGTCATAATTTTATTAAAATTCACGAAAATGTAAAAATCAAAATCCAAATACTGACATGCATAAATGCGTAATAAAAAACCGTGAAGCAATTAAATGCCTGATGATGTTTACAATAATTGATATAGCCTCCAATATATAACTCTATGGTATTTGAATGTATAGTGTCGAGAATCATCGATTTATGTTATGTTGTTCAAAATTATTCGTGCGTAAATTGTGTTTTATTTCAAAATATTATTTTCTACACCAACGGTTTGAAAATTGTTTACTGTGTTTTATCTTGAATTTATTGCGATCTCTATATTGAATTTTTTTTTTACGTAATGTACGCAATGTAGGTCAATCGATGGAATTATTTCGACGAATTATGAATATTAAATGGTTTAATATTCATCGCTATATTCGCCGGTTCGTTATTACTCTGTTGTTTTGAATAGTCTTCTTAACATAAATCGGAAACTGTTATTCATTAAGGGGCTCAAATTCGAAATTTACATATTGAGTTTTTAATAAAAGCGCATCATCCATTGCACTGCACATCCTGTGGCACGGCGTAGTTCGAGACGATCTCAATAAAACGTCGTTTCGGACCCGTAAGCCGACTACGACTACGAACGCGTATAGAGCAAATATTAAAAGAAAAAAAATGCGATATGAAAAGAAATTGCATATTGCGATTTCATAGGATTTCGCAGGTCGTCTACACCGAGACGTTCCCGTTAAAACACTAACATTGTATCTATATCGAGTACTGCTGAGCGATACTTAGCGTTTTTCTTCGGAAATAAAATAGTATTTTATGTTTTGTCAACAGCAAAACGTTTTCGGATCGACAAGACACTCGTCCACGAGATAATAATATACACTATATTATTACTGCACGCGAAAAAAATGTCCTCTAACAGTAAAAATAAATTAAATTTTAATGTTTAAATCCATTCATACCTATAAGGTCGAGGGCCGAGAGACAATAGCGAGCAAAAACTCATTAATAGCAAAATTTCTAATTTTTTTTTTATATTACGCTATCTAGATTATAAACTTGAAGTCCATAAGTTGTGTAAGGACCTTTAACATTAAATTTTTAGTTAAAATCTGTTTTTTAGTTTTTTCGAACATTTCTAACCAGAATAAATACAATTTTTAAAAGTAAAAATGCAGTTACCAAATATTGCTGTTATGCTGTTAGTGAGTTTATACTTTAAGCCGACGATAACTAACTTTGTAGGACCGTAGCTGCAGTGAAAGCGATTTTTCGTTTTAGTGCTTTTCGCGTAGAATTTAATCGGTTTCGAGTTAACGAAAACTGCACACACACATATTATACGATATTATATTTATTATATAATAATATTTCGTAATACTTAAGTACCTACAGCAAAAACAAACGGTTGTAAAAACAACATCTTAACTCCAAACACCATTTTTTTCCAGAAATACAATAATTTAATGTAACGAGTAATTCATTTAACGTAACACACGTATTAATTCAAAAACTGTTATTTAAAAATATTTATTTTACATAATTGTAAAGGGTTAAAAATAAATATTTTTCTCAAAGCAAAAAATATTTTTTCCATTATTTAATGACAACATACATTATTAATTACTTAATATAAAGTATAAAAGACTGTTTACTTTTTGCCTCCAAAAATAGTTGTACTCACTTTGATACTTAGAAATCGAATTTTGGACGAGTAGCAAATATCAGTATTAAGTGTTTAATGTTGTTTAGATGAGCAGAGTGATGGTACAGAGTCACCGAGGCACACGAAAAAATGTTGGTCCAATCACTCCATTCTTCTAAATTTATAACTAATAAACTATTTGTCTGAATTAATTTGATCGAATACTCCGAAATTTCGAATTATTTTCTTCTTTAGAATGTGCAATTTAAAATGTATGTTGTCATTAAAAATAGTATAAAACTTAAAAAAATTGTTTTGTAACAACTTAAAGTTATATAAAAGAAATACTGTAAAAAGAACGTTTGTTTTTCTTGAAATAATAAGTGATAATAATAATATTATGATAATATTCAGTTGATGTTGAATTTATACCTGTATAGTTATATAAGAAAAATTAGAAAATGCAATTGAATATTATTTAAATACATGCCAAGTATTTGTATTTATTCTTAAATAGGTACTTTTTTAAAAATCTTTGAAATGTATTTGAAATATTTTTCTGAGCGGGTGTATCATTTTCAGTATTTAAGTGTAAATTTAAAAGTATCTGTTACAGAACTAACTGAATATTTGTATTCACAATTATTTAGAAGATTGCATTTTTACTTAGTTCTAATAGATATACTATTTTAATATACAATTTTCCTATGTATATAAAGTGTTGTAAGAAAAACACTTTTCCACGTGTAATTTGTCCTATAATAGTCATAAGAGGCTCAAAAAATGTTTTTTATAAAATTAAACAGTTGTTACAAAATATTGACCATTAAATGATAACTCGAGGCAGCCACAAAAAAAAAAATTATAGGACAAAATCAGAAATTAAGTATATCAAGAATAAACTTTTGATATGAATATTGGCCACATCCAATGATTATTTATCATTTATTAGATATATTGTGTTCAAGTTCAAAACTGCCACAAGTTATAATCCCTTTTTACGGTACAATCAACAATGTATGTGTGTAGTGTGTACTTATATAATATGTAAAATGTACTAATGCTTGTTGTCTTTCCACGAAAATAGAATTTTTTCGTTAAATTAAACGATATAAACGTAAAATATGTGCAAAAAATTTGACTAAAAAAAAAAAAACCCATTAATACCTGCAGCAGTCGTCCACGACCGCGGACACATTTTGACTTTTAACGGCGCTGTCGCTGTTCGCGGTTATTTATACCGCAGGTTTCATCACGGTGGCGGGAATAAGCGAGAGGGGGTAGAGGCCAGGAGGGGACGGCTAGATTGACGTGAAAATCGCTGGTCTCGATCCGCGCAGAAACCGACGTCGACGGGCCGCGTCTGTGGCCCGGAAAAACTTACCGTAGAGCTGTAAGCCGCGAGCTCGCCACTCGACGAAACCACCGCGATTGCTGTCTGTCGTATAGTAAGTGCTCTTCGGTGCGCCTGTCGTTCCGGTGGACTTGGCTCGTTCGGGATGAACCCCCCGCCCCACCCCCCTCACCACATAACTGTGCCGTAAGTCGAGGACTATCGCACTATCCGGCAGTAAAAGGTCGAGCCCCGCAACGAGGGTCGGCTGTCTGCGGAAGCGCGACCGGGCGTAAACGCCGCTCAAAATGGACAGACGGACGGCGCTGGTTAACCCTAACCGACCCGACTTAACCCGTGTCGGAGGGGTCTATATAATAATATATATCGTGTCGTGATGCCGCCGGCGCCATTGTGTGCCATCCGATTATGGTGGAGGGGTGGTGGGGGTGGCACGTCCCCCGGGCTCGAGAGGACGTAATATAGGGGTCCATTCTGTCGTCGGCCTATTATTATATACCGATATAATAGTGGTCGTTTATAAAAAAAAAAAAAAAAGAAAAACGCCAGTAGCCGTTGATAATATTATAATTATCGTGATCGTGGTGAATTTATACTTAATTTACACATTTTTAAGTAGGAATCTTTATTCTTGTGATACTTTTAACATTATGAAACGAGTTATTAACATTTTTCATGTAAATTATAGAACACTGTTCTTCTTCTTATTTACTACGAGTCATTCAACAACACGTCTTCTTATAATTTAATTAACTATTTTACATTTAGCTATTCGTTTTAGTGTTTTACTTTGACTACCATTGGCCGTAATAATAGTATATCAATTATAGAGTTATACAAAGTTTAAACCTTCGATAAGAACAGAAGTGTATATTTTTTACTTCACTAGTAGGTCAGGACCCACGATCAAGTTCCCATTATTCATATTCCATTGGGACTTAAGGTAGAATTAATCTGGCTTATCTAAACCACACAAGATTTTTTTTTCGAAGTCCACGCCAAAAAGGTTTTTTTAATTTTTTGTCTATTGTCCTGCCATACAGCCTGTCGACGTATACACCGCCAACTCTGTATGGTATAACGTCCATCTACAATCAACTCGAAATTTCTAATACACTATCTCTCTCTACAATTAAATGGCTATCGACGCTCCGAGTAATGCGATGGTCGATGCACACTCTAGCATGTATACTGTAACACTCGTTCTTTTATTATTATACGATCGATATGTTGTATAATTTGTTCTCCAGTCAAACCTTTAATTATTCGGAAATTTAATACGATATTTTGCGAATGAAACAATACGAATCACGCGTCATGTCGTTCGTGATGCACTAATAATAATACCATGCTGATATGTCAACGGCGTTTTTCATTATATTATCAAATATCCGAAACATATGCCTTTGCGGTGTATAAATAAAATATAATTTCATTCTTAATAATGGTATGCATACCTCCTGTACTTAATGTACCGATAACTCATGAAAAGTATCTATAAACATTATTAGTTAACTTAAATAGTGAAATGTAAAGTTAATAATTAATTATTTATACAATAATATATATATTTTTATTCAAGCAACATAAATCATCAATTTTTATAAAAATAAAACTAAAAATAAATTATAATTTTGTGATTAAAAAATGTAAGTCATATTTATAGGTGGTCATTATTTAGATTTTTTAAAGCTTCAAATAATCGCATAAAAAAATATAGATCACTCGTGAAACCACTGCATTGCCATTGATCAAACACATATAGCTATTATAGCCATTTGTATTTATCAGATTAATCGGAGTCCTAAGAAGAGTAAAACATTTATTCTAAGTACTTCGTAAATAAAATTTACAAAAAGGGATTTTGCTTGAAAAGTTAAACATAAAATATATTACCTAAATGCAACATTGTGACAATTTCTTTAAAACAGCAAAAAAAAAAAAAGGATTTATCACTGGATTTGTACGAATATGTTATATTTTGTTTTTTAAAATCCTTAATATTGTAATGTTGAATATCGGTGGTAGAATCAGAGTATCGTAGAATATCCTAATGGAAAAAAAATTGTACTATTGAAAACAAAAACGTTGATCATTGATGGGTTTATAAAAATATCAACAAATAAAAAAAAAAGGTCACAATCAATCTGATGAAAAAATCTGATTTTGCGTTACTATCGTGAGCATCCCCATGGGTGCCATCTCGTGTCACGACCATTGAACATATACCGAGATTTATTGAGATTTATGTGCATATATATATATATATATATATATATATATATTTTGTTTCAGATTTATATGTATTTGGTTCGATTCGTTTTTCTACTTTTTATTTTGTTTCCGCCACTATCGCCGCCTCGGGACATAATGACTATGAACTTGTTAGATCTGATAACTGGATCGTGAAATCGAAAGAAAAAGAAACAACACAAGCAGTGAAAAAACAATGTATCGCATACCGGGTAATAATATTATAATCTCATAACAGCAGAATAGGTACGCTGTGTTATATAACATAGTACACACTACATCATATATAGTGAAATTATAATTAAAATAAAAGTTTAATACCAAGTTGAAATTCTACTCACAACATTCAATATATATATATATATGATAGGATATCTCGGATCGGGGGCAATTGAAATAATTGTTTATGGTAAGTTATATATTGTATGTTCGGAAATAAATCTCAACAATTGTCATCATTTTTTTTATCTATATATTATATAAAAACAGATGTTGGCCTGTCTGTAATTAATAGACTCAAACTAGATCGTTCTCAATAAAAGTTACGTACATCAATAGATTTCTCGAGATTTGGAGCGTGTTTATAGCTTATTTTTTCAACCCCATTATGTAGCTAAAGGGTTAAGTGACAAATGAATTTTTTTTCAGATCATAAAAAAATAATATTATTTTTTGTTTTTCTACAGGATTACCATTAATTATATATTATATTATTAATTGTAGGTAGGAATTATAATTAGTAGATATAATATGGCATATATATTTTTTTTTGGCACGACCAACGCCGGGTGGTACAGCTTGTTATTTATATACATATTCGAGTTAATAATTAATCTATGCAATATTTGTGAAAAGATATATAAATCGGGAACATATTATTTACTATGAAAAAAAATCTTGAATTATTGTTATTTGCATGAAATGGTTTTTCGAGATAATGAAATAATATTGGAATGTTATTGTAGTGGAATAAATTATTTTCGGAATGATGTTTTTGAAACAGTATTAACCCTCAAATGTATGGAACATAAAATATTAATTATTCGAAACCGTATTTTTTATAAATGATTTAAATTAAGAAAATATTACTCAGTACTGTATAAGTCGGTATATTTAAAATGATATTATATAGGGTGATTTTTTAAGCATGATCATCTTCATTTTTTTCTTTAATAGTAGGCACGTTTATTCAAACTCTGATTTATAAAATTGTTTATTATGCTTCTTAAAGATCACATTTTCAAATTTCTGATTTTTTTGTATTAGATACTTCAGAAGTATTCTGTGGCGAAACAAACTTCTATTTTTCAAATGGTAACTCCAATTTTTTACTGCAATTTATTTAGTGGATGATTTTTTTAAAATGTTGATGTATCTAAATCAAAATTCTAATGAGTAGTTTTTGAGTTATTAAAATATTTATACCAAGGATAATAATCCTTAAAAATGATATTAGAAAAATATCAAAGAATATTTAGTATTTATTATACTTGGCCACTTTGACCATTTTTACAAATTATTTATATTGATAGATTAAAAATAATTATTAACATTTTAATTTTATCCAAGCTTCCATATCTACTTAACCTATTACCATAAAAATATTATCCCGTGTTCACAAAGTTATATTACTCAAAAACTACTCATTGGAATTTTGATTTGGGTACATCAAAATATTCAAAAAAAAATGTCTGCTGAATAATTTCAAGTGTAAAAGGGAGATTTTTATTCGGAACACAAAAGTTTTGTATTGTCACAAGATCATTCGTAAGTGGTACAATAAATAAATATACATTATCTACGATAAGAGTCTATAATGCATATAGTGTTATAATATGCATATATAGACCATTGATCGTTTGTTACCACGATTTAAGAAATCTTCAATCGTGGTTGTTACATATTAATATATTATATTCACCGAACATAGATATTAAACTGTTCAAAATCAATAAATGATAGTGAATTAGTGAATTCATTAGTTTTGCTATCGACCATTTTTTTACAGTTAATAAAGATTTTAATGATTATAGCCTATAAATTATTAACTCAAAAAATTAACTGCTAAAGTGTTTTTTGGTAAATATGTCCAGAAACGCCTCAACAATGTTTGTTATATCATTTTAATTACCATTTTACTGTTTTTAACTTTCTCGAGTTTAAACTGTTTTAAAAAAAAACCATGCCAAAAAATACTATTACTGTATTTCTTCTTTGAATTATTATTTGTGAAATTATTACGGTTTCGTTTGAATATTTTCTCGGTTTATATCAGCTCCCATATTTGTTTTCCAATACCGTTTTTATCTTAGCTTTTTGTACAATACATTTTTGTGTATTTGAGTACAAATGTTTATTATTTTCGTATAGTACATGGAACCAATTATTATGAAAAGTCGTTCCAAACTCCCTAAACGTATGAATTCAGTCATAAGAGATAAAAATAAAAAATAAATATAAAAAAAAAAACTGTTCTCGCAGACAATCAATTTGGCTTTCGAGAGAGACATCCCTTACCATATATCAAATCCACCACCCGTAGGTCTAATCTCATCAAGTCAGGAAAAGAAACTACTGCACGACAATATAATACTTGACATATCCCAATCTTTCTACCAAATGCTGTTGTTCTCCAGTATCATTCTAAAGCTTCGTAACATTGTGCTATCCCACGGCCCACCTTCAATTTCTTACCCTACAAATCCTACCTAGATAACAGCTCCGGAGTATGCAATAAAATCGCGTCTATTTATTATATTACTTCAGACGTTTCACAATATATGGAGAGACTTGCGTCACCTTTAATAATACTATATACAAAGGTATAGAGATGATTCGACTGACGATAAGGCACTATTACGTCTTCACACAGGAAAAAACATATCATCGCGGCTTCTTTGAACCCGCACTCAAATGTCAATGATACGATGCACACACACACACACAAATATATACATTACATTCCAAGTTTAATGATACTTAGCACGTATAAATAAACAAAAAACTATCCCATAAAAACTACTATAAATGCTCAATCTAATTTCCACGTATTCTCACTAATGTTTTTTACAATAATTTCCATTATCGTCTGTATAATCCATGTTGACGGCGAGCTAATCTCACGTCCGCGTCAAAAAATAAAAAATATAAATATATCAGTAAATCTGTGTCTCGGAGCTTTTCAAGTTTCAACCATTAATTAATATAATAATATCGTTATAATTACACTTTCATTCTAAATCTGCGTATCAAAAAAATTATATAATATTGTTAAATTATAAAATAAAAACTGTAGGAATAGGGCTTGGCGTCCGTGTCACTTTAAGCTCTTGATGTAATATGCTTTTACAAAATGTCTACTATTTTTATACGTTTATGGTTAATGTATACATTTTATGAATTTAATAAAAATATTAAAATTTCTAAATTCAATCATTATTTGTAGGCTTTTGGTGTATAGATACATCAGTGTATATTCAACCGAAGAAAATGGAATTACAATTAGTATATTCTTAGAATATTGTCCAATGTTTATTTTAAATAACATTAAAATATTTCTTACAAATGAACGATTACAAAATTACTATTTATATATATATATATATATATATATATATATATATATATATACGAGTTATTTATTATTTATTTAGTTATTTATTCACTGTATATAATTGTTGATTTCTCCAGTGGTACAGTATTTCGTATAAGAAACCGTAAGATTTATATTGTGAATTTGCCATTTGGTATTCTACTTGAACGTTGCAAAATATTACTAAATTATTTAGTTATTTATATTGTCTTTTTCTTTGAAAACAAGCGATGCTTATTAAGATTAAATTTATGATGAAACGAGAAAATAGGATTTGATATTCATAAAACTGTAAATAAGCCACACAATCTAAAGTAAGTGCTCTATTTCTTTAAATTATAATTTCATTGTAAAAATTAGACGTTAAAAACATTGCGTTGATATCATTATTTTGACTTAAGTTTTATGTATACATATTATATATATATATATATAAATAGTTCGCTTGTGATATCATTGATGTTCAAATAATAAATATAGGTTGGCTAGCTGGCGGCTGTCACACGGTTCACTTTACGCATTTCGCTTATTTATATATATGTATAAAATATAAATTATATAGTTTTTACTCGTATAAGACACTTTATTTTTTTTTTTTTCGTTATAATGTTATAATATCGTACACACACAAAACTGTGTGCAAAACGTAGCACGTAAATCATAACGACTTGTATTCTGAAAGCGCTATGGGACGGAATTAAATGAGATGACGACAAAAATGAATACATACCTATTCGCGTGTAGCTACAATAAGTAGTTTAGGAGATAATTTTCATCATCAGAAATACATATTTCATTAATATTTCAAAGGATTTTTCAGAAAGGATTTTTAATCAAATTAACGCGTGATGACAGACGGTTCGTTGAAAAGCAATTACACGAGTCATTGATCAAGTGACCGTCGGCCGTGAAAATAATGTAATGTGATAGCTGGCTACTAATTATTGGCAATTAGAAGGCTTCTTGTGTCGTGATAATTCTGTTAAACGTAATATATAATAATTGTAATGATTTCTTATTGTGTATTTTTTTTTTTTTTTTAATATGAAATACACAATCTGTTTGTAATTTTTTTTACAAAAGTATACGAGTGAGCGGATAATACGGTTAACATGAATTGACTGACAAAAAAAAAAAATAACTTAGCGAAGACACTTTTTTGCTCGGTATTAATTTTTATAGGACATACGACCCTATTAACTCAATTAATCTGAACATCTGTAAGCAAACTTCCACGGATCTATAGAATAATAATTTGTTCCTAGTAAAAATCGTATTTTTCATCAACTGAACATAGAATTGCCAACATTTTAAGTGGTAATACACCATACCATTTTTCTTTCATTTTCTCAAAACCCGCGGAAACTTATTTTTATTGTTTGGTAGCAATGGTAATTATTTACCACTTTTATTTTTAATGTTTTTTAAACGACAGGCATAATATCACTAATTCTGAGTGACTATATGAAAATGCTTTTTTTTTCCTTCATAGTATAATTTACAATCTGTTATATAATAATATTGAACAATAAGTAAAAGAGATAATTGATAAATGGCTTGAAAGAATAGATTTTAAAAGCTTCCGGTGAAGACATTTTGTCGGTTATTTTAGGTTAACAATAATATTATAAATACAATTTGGTCATTAGCTAAGTTAATAGGTCCTGACACCACCGCCTTTTTAATCTTTTTTTAAGATTGCCGGGTATGTTTGCCGACGCAAGTCCTTTAATTAGAGGATTAGTGTGGTTTAGATAATTTAATTTGAACCGTCTATAAAAAGTTCTAGCTACGTCGTAGATGGGCGAGATGTCAAGATTATTATGTAAGGATTGGTTGGAAACGTAAAAAGGTGCTTTTGTTATAGCTCGGAGGGTTTAGGATTGAAAACGTTGAATACGATTAATGTTTGAAATTTTTGCAGAACCCCATAATTAGATTCCGTACGTCCACATTGGTTTAAGATAAAGTTTATATATTATTAGCTTGGTTGGTGGTTTTATGTGACTGGAGATTAGAAAAGAGCGGAGAAGACGAAATCGATTGTTTAAGGATAGAAGTTTATTGCGAAGCGAGGAGACCAGGTAAATTGTTTATCAATAATAATGCCTAGTGCTCTGCATGGTTGGCAAGATTTACTCATTTACAATAATAGGTGGGCATTTTCTTTTCCTAAGAGTAAAGGTACAGTGTATAGATTTAGATTCGTTTATTTTCACTTTTCACTCCTTGTACCATTTTTCAAGAAGGGATAGATATTCTTGGATGTGCGAGGAAGCAAGGGTTAGATCATGACTATTGATTAAAATAGCTTTGTCATCGGAAAAGTCAGCGATGAGACTAATGGGTAGTGTGGGTTTGTCAGATATAAAAATATTAAATAGCAGAGGAGCAGTGACTGTACCTTGGGGGACTCCTGTATATTAATGGGTTTTGGTGAAGAGATATATGAACCGTAGCGTATGGAGAAAAAACGATTTTCTAAGTAGAATTTAAGTATAAGATAGCAAGTAGATGGTAAGATGAGTTTCAACTTGAATAGAATCCCTGCGTACTAGACTCGGTCAAACGCTTGTGAAACGTCTAGGAAGGTCGTAGTGTAATATTGTTTTTCCTCTAGAGAAAATTATATTTTATCTACTATTCGGCGAATTTGATGTATTGTGGAATGCTTGCTATGGAAACCAAACTGTAAATCTGGTAATATTTTTGATTCGTCGATAATATTTAAGATTCATTTTAGTAAGATTTTTTCGAACACTTTTGACAATATTGGGAGCAGGCTAATAGTATAATTATAGTATAATATAATGATGGGCAGTCTGGTAGTTTTTTTTGGTTTGAGGATTAATATAATAGTTGAATACTTTCATAACATAGGAAAGTAGAATAATCGGAGCATTGAATTAAATATATAGGTCAGAAATACGATAACATTTTTTGGAAGCTGGTTGAGTATTTCTGAAGTTATTAAGTCACAGTCAGGAGACATTTTCCTAGAAAGTATAAATATTAAATAACGAACTTCAGCAGGAGAGATATGTTTTAGAGTAAGGGACATTTGTAATGTCAAGTTGAGAAATAGTTCAACTATATAAATTTTTTTCCGGAAGGAGAATGGTATTATGAGGTTGAAATGTATCAGCGAGGTGGTTTTCAAATATGTTAGTTTTTTTTCTTATCAGAGTGTACCCAATTTCCATTTGTGTTGCGTAAGATAGCTGAAGGATTTCGTAAACGAAGAAGCTGTTTGATAGCCTTCTAGAGAGAATGGTCTTTTATCGTATGTGATTCTAAATGATTAGTATAAGAAAATGTTCTAAAATTATTGTTTTATCTGATATCGCACATAGTAAAAAATTCTATAAATGAGCAGTGGTAAATATTTTTATTACTCAAACAGTGTGTAACCTGTGTAGTAACAAGATAGTATGGATAATCATAGTTCTCATACGGTACGATCAATGAGAAAATGTTCGATTTTAAATTTCAATAATTGGCAAGATGGTCATCAAAAATCACGAGAAAATTAAATTAAAAACATTTTGGCAAATTATTATACCCGAGACCTATAAATGGTTAAGGATTAATTTGAATTTATGAGGTCTCTGCATCATAAATTGGCGAAACAATCGTCTAGGTTGATTTCCAGGGATACTATTTATTTATTTGAATTGAGATCTTTAATGGGGGGGGGGGAGTTGGATAAGCGGAATCGGTATTGTTTAAAATAAAAGGACGATGCAGTTTTGGATATAGGGTCTATAGTGAGTTGTTAAGTGTGATTACGGAGACGTAGAAAAGCGGAGTTAATCAAAATGCTCAGATTTTTTGATTTGGCTGCTCTCTACATTGTGTATTATAACAATTAACGATATTATATGTTTTTGTATCTGTTATAATTAGATGACTTATACAGTTGTACGCAAAAATAACATAATGTGAAAGCCGACTGCCAACTA
The DNA here is from genome assembly GCA_014851325.1 of Pentalonia nigronervosa. NCBI lineage: Eukaryota > Metazoa > Arthropoda > Insecta > Hemiptera > Aphididae > Pentalonia > Pentalonia nigronervosa. The sequence continues at coordinate 56,789 of JACXSJ010001233.1, read as the reverse complement.
TAATTGGCAATTAGAAGTTCCTGCGTGTCACGATAAATAATCCCGTTAAATATAATATACAATTAATTATTAATAATTACCTGTTATGTAATATAAAATTATTTATTTTTTTTTAATAATAAACACACAATGTGTGAATTATTTTCGTTTTACAAAAGTCTATGAGCGTGTAGTGCGGTAACATGATTTGACTGATAAAAATTGGCCACAACACAACTGCGGTAACACATTTTTTGCTCGATATTACTAATCCTAAGGATTTACGAGGTCTCTGCACCATTCGCGAGTCGCTAATCGTTTGAGTGGATTTCTTAGGTCTGAGTGTAAAGTATGGTTGGAGACGTAGAGAGGTGCACCCGTTATCGGGCGGAGTGCAGTAGACTCTGAATACTTGGACTTCTCATAAGTTTGATGGCCCGGCCGCTCCCCACGTTGTGTATAATAATAATGGTTATAATAACGATATTATTATGATAATAATATCTGATCTACAGCTGCTGGAAATGAGGTTAGGTTATTGTCGTGGTACAGCGATAATGCTTTTGTGACCGGCATTTATATTGTATACAATACAACGTGTTTATTAAATTCTGCGCAGTTTTCGGTCAACACTCGGCGAACGTCGCGAATTAAGCAATCCGTCGAAACAATCTGACCGAAACTGTTCTGCCGAGACCTCATTATACTTGCAAAACAAACGATCACAAGCATAGTTGTCGAAACACTATATAATATTATATACACGATTGGTATGATAACAATAATATCGCCCCAGTAATGTAATTTCGTCGAAACGCTTATCTCCGTAATTACAACGAGTATTTTGTTAATTAAACGAATCAACGAACACAATGTCATTAAAATGGGACCCGCGTAGAATGCACCCGACTCCAGAGGATGCGTTAATCGTTTTATGGTACATTATAAAATATTATTATTTATTGTTTTTATGCATCGCTTTTATTTATTACTCTCTGTACCTGTCGTTTTCGCGTGACACATGGACACTATATAGTAATAATATATAGTGCGGTAATATTATTGTTATGTCGGAAGGGTATTTGTGATAAATATTATTATTTAAATTCGCGTTTTGAGTATTTTTTTTTTTTTATAATGATAGAATATGAATTCGTTGCGATGATCCATCATTGTTGGAAATGAAAAATTGATCTCTTATCTTGATGTATTTTTCCATTAAAATATATAACGTTCAATTTGACAACTATAACGAGTTTAGGCATAATGTCAAATTACGATGGAAGATTAAAAAAAAAAAACGAAGAAATTTATTAAGTATTACGTACGATTTATTACAAAGAATTAATTTTTTATCAAAAAATGTCAATATTTAATGTGCGTGATTTACCGAACGCTTATACTGTAAGAGTATGGATTTCGACCTTTAAGCGAGTTTATTTGGTTTTCGTTTTCTCTATATCAAACGTAATATTATTTTTTAATATTTTGTTTTTTAGCACCCACACAACGTGTAATATCACTTAATTATATTTAGTACCTATACTACTGAAAAGGTATACGATATATGGTTTTTGCCTATACATATATACCTACCTGTTTCTAATTAGCATATCACATAAAATACATCATAATAATATATAACCTGGGTACATAAAGCAAGTTCCTTAATGACGTTTAATTATTTTACTACAGCACTGTAACCGGTGTGGGTTATATTAAAGTTGGGTCACTATAATTTATGTTTGTATTTATTGTTATATATTGTTATTATTAAAGTTATGTACTTAGATAATAAACGTCAACAACATTTTTAAAGAACAGCTTAATTTGATTAAAACTTCTTCATTAATAATAAAAGTTTCATTACAATCTATTTTTTATTTTATAAAGTGTTAAAAAAACTGCAGCGAATACACATAAATTATGAATTAAATATCATATTCTTTTTTTTTTAACGAATTGAAATATGAACCTTTATTTTAAGCAACTATTATCCCAAAATTAATAAAAATGTAAAATCGTATGGTTTTTTTTTATGTTGAATAATGAATTATTTTTAAATGAAAAGAACGTAGATTTTCTCAGAACATTATACATTTGGTATTCATTTACTATATATTATTATAATGCGTGAACAGACATTATTGGGAATAAAATTTTACTTTATTGGCATTGTACAAGTAGGTCGTTGATTAAATTTATACAATAAATTGTTTTATGATTTAACTTTTAAATGTGCATCGTGTAAACTTCTTAAGGGCTAAACACGATTTATATTTTCCCGTTGGGCTTTGAAATCATTATAGGAAATTATTAGTTTATTGCCAACACGGAGAATCAATACATTAACACAATCCATAGCGTCTTCTGCGCGGTAAAACAATATATTATATCATTATGAGTAAGTAGTGTTGTCATGTTATTATGTGCCTGAGGCTTGATATTATAGGAATGTAAACGAAATTACCAAAATCTTTTATGTCAAAGTATGTGTGTGCGTTTACCAATTTCATTTTTCTCTTTGATGATTTCGTTATTCGATGTAATTCCCTCGAATGTTCGCCAACATCATATTCATGTTATTATTGTCTTGTTTTTATTATTTTTTCGATAACCGTATAGTATAATAGTAGGTACCTACGGAAAAAAAACATATCCTGAAATTCGAACGAAATGCATTGAGAGAAGAAACTCTTGCTAGTAAAAAAAAAAAAAATTGTTTGGAAATCAATCATATTATCATCAAGCCGAATGTTGCAGCACTATCCCATAGTATGTATTATTATCTTAGAATGTGAGAGAAATTCCAATCGTGTTTCGTCCCACTTCCCGCACACTCATATACACTCACATAAAATGTACGAGAACTTTTACGAATTGTGTGCATGTTTTGTAGTTTGTGTATGCAGCTTATAGTTTATACATATTATTAGCCACCCTTATTTGTTTTGTTGGATCGTTAACGCCAGCACACATGTGCGGGCGTAATTCCGAGAGAGAGAAAAAAAACTCCTGTAAAGGTGTATAATATGTAAACCTCGGCAAACAGTAAGTCGCAGTAGGTAAATGTAAATGTATAAATGTTTTGTCCCGTACAAAATATGTGGTGATCCGCATACTATTACTATAGTATTTTCTACATCACAGGGTGGACGTACTGTACAATAATATAATATGTTCGCAAAGTGTTAATCATTATTCATTTGGCGTTTCTCCCGATTACCACGACGCGCCCGGCGCAAGCATAAACGTCATCGCCGTAGTCGTATAACAATAATATTATATAGGTGTCGTATATCGACGTACAACTTAAAGTTGGCACCTCGACTCTGCCGTCAAATTGGCGTATTTCTTATGCGAAATATAATGCCGCAAACGCGACGTTTTTGATGGGTCCCGAATTTGTTTTAGAACACGCGTGGTCTGAATAACAACCCGTATCCGTATTTATTTTGTTTTGGAATATTATTATCGTTAGGCAGTTTTTCCGGTGGCACAATTAGATAAAATCGTACATAGTTCTGGTCGCCAGTGACGAGTTTTTTACTCTCTATGGGATTAAATGTAATATAAATAATCATATAATATGGATTTATATTGTAATCATCGCGCGATACTGCAGATATCACGCAGCGCTCGTCGACGTTTTCTCGACGTCAGGACGAAAAAAAAAAATGACACTTTATAATGCTGCGGCGGTCCCTGGAGGATAACCGGGCACGTGGCCGAACAGTCTCGGCAAAGATATTCGTGGTTTTTGGCCGGAAACGTCCACCCTAGGATATTGATTTTCGATAAACACACTTACACGCATTGTGAGACGATGAGAACAACATCGTGTGTGTGTGTGTGTGTGTGTGACTGTACATACGGGGTGATCCATTTAACACGAGAAACTAATTATTTTGGAAATCTATTAATTAAAACAGTAATTTTACATCATTTTAAGTTGTTACAAAACAACATTTTTGCAGAAAAATTATACTTTTTTATCCTTGTTGTTTTTTAAGTTTTTACTCTTTTGAATATTATGTCATTGTGCATTTCCGACTTCATATTTAGAAATATAATATGATTCGATATGATTCGGAGTACTTCGATTTATAAAAATCAAGTTTCTGATTATGTAGTAGTTTATAACCTATAAGTATTTAAAGTTTAGATGAATCAACTAACGTTTTGTGGGTTACTCCTGTACCACTCCACTCCGCTAATTCAAAATTTAAATGCTTATAAATGAACTCAAAAATCGTTAACTGTTTGAAATTTGATTTTTGTAAATCGAAGTAATGCTAAAAAATATTCTTCTGTGGAATAAAGAATTAATAATACAAGATGTCATGAAAAAAAGGAAACAAAGAAACAAAAAAAAGTAAAACGATATATACAAATTATATTTTTTTAGAAAAATATTGTTTTTTAACGCTTTACAATTATGTAAAATAATATATTCAAAAATATTTGATAGTTTTCTTATTAAATATCTTACGCGTTAAATGGATCACCCGATACGTATTGAATTCCACGTCACCAACGGCTCGTAATATCTGCGCGCATACCGAAATGTATATTATATTTGAGTATAAACGCGAAATAATAATCGGGACGGAGCATATTATACGTATAATGACGCCAACACCGCGGAAACCACATAAATTTTCTTCGGCATTTTTCCCCTTCGGCACTATTTGGAAACGTATAGGCACCTTAAACAACGCGTCTGCATCGTGCGCTCTGCAGTAAAGACATAGCCGCGTCATTAGACGTTTGTACCTATATATATAATAATAGTAAAATATTTGTATGCGCTGCGCGAGAGGAAACACCACCACAAAATGCATCGTACAATATTATATACCTATATTATATTATAATAATGTATCATAAACTGTATAAATGTTTTTGACATCGCAGAAAAATGTGTATAAAAAAATTAATGATTGATGAGCTCCGCGCGAATTTAAAATACTTCCTCCGAACTTAATTAAAACGAGTGTTATATATAAATGTACCAACTCGTTTTGAATAATAATTATACATATACATACACGTATAACAATATAATTCTCTCGTTAACTGCATAGTGAAACACTTATACATGTAATAGGTATACCTGTTTGAGAATAAGTATACTTAAATTATAATAATATATACGCCTTTATTTTATATACTTCGAATCGAATTCTCTCCGCTAATAAAAGTAATACGCGTTTATACCACGCGAGCGTGCTTAATATTAACGAGGGCAATTTAAATTTAAATGTTTTTTTTTTTTTTTAAATCGATGTTCCAATAAACATAATATAATACGTTTTTACCCGAAATGTTTAATAACACAAACCGCTTATGCACCCGCCGTACATATTTAATGTATTTCTGCGATCGTTAAACAAGTTAAAATGTTAATTAGAAAGCCATACAATAGCCGAGAACAACCAACCGTATTTATACTTGGCGAAATGCCCAATTCTTGGCTACTTACCATTTACATGCGGCGTGTATCTACATGAAATGGTACAAGTTTGTATAGGTATCACTATAAATAATCAACAATGGTAATGGTATACGCTGTCCGGGACAATCCCTGTATAATAATAATACTATGTTACTAGACTTGCAGACATTTATTAAAAAAAAAAACGATCAAAATATTTTTTTTAAGTCACGTTTTCGAAAAATTTAATTGATTTCGTTTGAGTTTTGAATAAACTTTTTTATTTTTTCAGACACCCCAAATATTTGAGAAAAAAAATGTGTTCAATACCTACAACATAAAAGGAACGTAAAAGAGTAATACAATAATTTAATTTGGGACTATTAATTATCGAATAAAATCGTTGAAATTGCGCAGGTTTCACAAAGTATAATAGTATACAGTATGGGTAAAAATTAAAAGTTTGAAATGTATTTTTCATGCTTATTATGTTCTATATTTTATGCTTAAATACTTTGAGGATTAATCAACAGTGTCAATTTTTTTTTTATTAATTAACATAAAGAAAAAAAATAACTACATTTCGTTTAAATGGAAAAATTAATTTTTTATTTTAGATACTCGAGTAAAATATTAAGATATTATTATGTTCATAGCTTTGTGTTTGAAAATAATAATCTCACGATTCAAAATAATTATTTTTTCTTAAAGTTTTCTATATATTCTATATATTGTAATATAGTATGCATGTAAAACAAAGGGTGAGCACGAAGGTTTACTTATATTCCATTTTAGTGTCACCCCGACTTGATGACAAACGATAGTAATTATCTTGTTTTTAGAGATAAGTTTGGCTGTCGCGATTTCTGTAGAATTATTCAAAATGTTTATCTCATCATACTAAATAATTAAAAATTAAAATCGGTAGAAACTCGGCGCAAAAGGTTTCGTTTGGATACAACAATGCACAGTTCCCTCGTGTCCTACGGTCGAATGGAATATTTTGAATATTTTATTTCATACCCAACAATTTGCGGGGTTCACGCCATGGGTAGATCATCGGTTTTTAAGAATTTACTAGACTGTCCACAACAATCGCAATCTAACCGATAACCGCATACCGAACTGTATAATAATATAATATAGACGTAATAAAAATGCACGCGGCATTGCCTTTGAACGTAGAGCGGTTCAATAATAAGTGCTCGGTGATTATTATTTCTATATTTTTCCTCCATAAACCGCAAAATTGATTAATTTTAAGTTCATTATCACGGCATTATAAAGTCGTCATGTTCTTTTCAACAGCTATAGGTATGTTAACCGCTTATATGTCGATGAATCGATATTTTTGTAAAATATTTTCCAATGACTACGACATTCTATAATATACTTAAAGGAAAACATCCTATACACGTAATCGTCCATCCGTAATGTAATTAAATAATAGCTTACTGCGATTCGAGGCGCCTTGTTTAAGAGTTCGGTCACGGCACGTTAACCTTTATATGTTTGTATGTATATGTTTGTACAAACGAGTAATCAACATTTTGAGAAACATTGTGAACGTGGCGCCATATAGGCAATATACCGGCAGACATGCTCGCATTTCTTTATTACATTTGCGAACAATATTGCTGCCGTACAGGTTATAATAATATAGACTTACCGTTATAATAAATTGTCTAATTTATATGTTAATTATTATAGGATCCACCGGAATATATTATGCATATTAAAGACGTACAGATTAATATAGAAATCCTACCTCGTACGGTCTCGCGAATTGTCTGAAACCTAAACGTCAGCTTGATAAGATATCAACGTACCGCGCGCGCTTTACACACAAGTCGATAATATATATTTCGAAAATAGTTTTAAACCTCTAACAATATTATTATTCCATACATAAACATTTTACCAAGCATGTCCGCTGTGCAGTAATTAGAAGGAGCACGTCGTGTATAATATTTAGTTCAGTAAGATTTAAATCGATTACACAAAACTAATATTACACGTCACTGCGCTGTTAATGGATAATAATATATAACTAATGTTATAAAAATGTATATCAGTTATTTAATTTTGCGAAACTAACAAAGAATGACCGTAATATCGTATTATTCAAAAAAAAAAAAAAATAATAATAATAATAATAATAATAATAATGAACATTTCTGATAAAATCTTATACCATAATAGTAAATCATTTATACTACCGACATAAAAATGAGAACATTACAGTTTTTTTTTTTTTGAACTCGAAGATTAAACAACTTCTTTTCTATTTGAATTTAAATTAATTCAAATATATGTATATAAATATTACTTTAATATTGTCTTTTTATACTGTGTAATGAAATTCTACAAATAAAAAAAATGCGAATAAAGCTTAATTTAGACGTTAAATAGTAGAAAACAACGACTTTGTCTTTTGAAAAAAATGTTTCTCTACTTGATATTTATATAATTCAAAAAGTAAACGTGTCAACAATACGAATTATATATACTTATTTAAACACGTGAAAGTAATTTCAAATTATTTTATATCTAATACAGTTTACAGTCGGTACATAATATATATATATATATATAACTATAATTATAATACAGTAATAAAACTGTAACATATATGTGACTATTTTAAAAATATTATGTTATTATGACGTACCTATTTAATATTTCATAAAGTTAATTTTCTTTTTTTTTTGGAGGGTGATTTTTGTTATTCAATAAAGAGGCCAGATGGGTACATTACAATATGACAATATGTGTTGAATCAAACTTATATAACACATCATGGCAGCAGAGATCAAATCGTTTATAGATGTATTAGAATAATGGTATGGTTAAATATTAATATACTATGTACATGTAGTACAATAATAATTGTCTAATCTTGTTATATTGTTGAAAGAAAATAATTTTAAATGCTCTATTATATTAAAAGACAGTGTTATGACTAGGACCATTTTGTGTGAGGCGAAATGCATATTTAATATTCGGCACAATGAGTGAAAAAAAAACCGTTTATGTCCCATAATATTTATAATAAATCACCATTTAAAATTTTTTATAGCAAAAATGTATCTATGGCTCAATGTATCATATTAACAGAGTTCGTTGGATAATCTCAAACAGAAGAATCGAGGTATTAAATTTTTTATCACAATGCGTGTTTACTATAATAGAAAACGAGCTATTTGAAATTTACAGGACTTGTCCTAATTAATACCAAAATGTTAAATATTATAAACTGAAAACAAGTTAACACAGAAAAAAATAGGATCGGGAAGAAGTGTTAAAACAATATTATCTTTATACATAAGACGAATCAAATAAATAAATTAAATAGTTTTTTTTTATTGTTTAAGCGCAACAGCATAGATTTTTGGCTCGTGACATCAATATGTTTTAACAGAAGTGAGTAAAAATAACAAGAAAAAAAAGTTAAAAAAAATAGTTTGTTATTTACACATTTATATATATCATTCTGTGGTTATTATTTTTTGTAAGCTCATGATAAATGCCACGCGTTTTCCTGTAGTTAAAACGTCATATTTTTAAGTCATTTACGATATGCACAATACACAAAGGTACCGCACAGATAAATAAGATTGTTTTCTCCTCCTCGAGGAGTTTTTTCAAAGAACATGGTTTTGTATTAATTTTCAAATAATGGACATATATAAATCATTATTGTTGTACTATGGTTTTACACTATTGCAAGGGGGTCTTGGAGGAGGGATAGAATAATTTAGGAGGGGGAGTAGGAGAATTATCCAAAAATAAAAACAAATAAATGTATTATTCATGAATGCCTCTTTTTTTATACACGCTTTTTTATTGTACAAATTGTTCCTCAGCCGCGTGGTTCACAGTAATGGACATGACGTACCCAACGACGGAGAAACAAGAGAAATGTACCTACTTCGGAATAATAATAATAATAATAATAATAATAATAACAATATTCTATTCGTTTAAAACGTTTTCGCGTAGAGAAAATGGGAGGACGACGTCATGGCTGATATTTTGCCACAGTATAATAAAGTATTACTGTAGCGCTGATACAATGTTCTGACGTTGGATTCTGTGAATTGGACACAATAATGATATTATTATAATATGAGCATTTTTTATTGAGACTATGACTTATGGTGATATTATAATATTATTTTATCTGTAGCTATATACGAAATAGAAGCGACATTATAGTTTAAATTATTGATTCTTTTTTATACTTCTCGTTCAAGACAACCATATTATATTATCCCACCAGTCATAACTCACGGTAATATATGTACTGCAGATTCCCGTGACGGTTTAATTTATTCTTATTTTCGCGGGAACTGTTTTACCGTCGGGAAAGAGGTTCTCTCTCGAGAATATTCTCGATGTTATAATTTAAACACCATCATTCGCATAGTAGGTGGAGTACTTCAACAACTTATCTCGAACGACTTGTCGGTGCTTGAACGTACAATACAATATTTACTAGATAACGTGCAATTGAAATCGTAATATATAGAACTGCAGTCGCGGACGCAAACGCACTTGTAACAATAAGATATTTAAATATTGTCGTAATATGTTTTTGATATTGAACAATAAACAATAATAATATATATGGTATTTAATAATAATAATATGTAGGTTAGTACGACGATATCGCAGTGAAACAAAGTTACGAGAACAGAAATTATAATTCCGCTTCAATTGCTTTCGACGATTGTTTTACCGTTATTATTATTATTAATTCGTTCATTTTTTTTTCAAATGTAAAAAACGGCTTTCAACTCTATTTAATCTTTCCATTGTATTTTGCCACCTACATACTATTATTATATACATTTTTATTACTTACAGGCGTAATAAATACAATTAAATTTTCTGTATATTCAATATATATATATTTCGCATTTGTGATAATGTGGCACACCGATACATCATTAATTGTAATATCATTATTGTTATTGCATCGAAAACTCCTAATAGCGATTATCGGGACTTTCAGAATGAGTTAAAAATTACCCACCATCAATAGTAAAACTGGGGAATCGTATTTTATAGAGTTTTAAAAAATATACACATACATACCAATGCGGGCATAAAATATAACGTTTATTGCTATGAAAAAATAATATTAATTCAATCAAACCGTATATTATTTTTATATGTGCGTAAGATAAAACAAAATATGTATATAGGTATTTCCATTTGTGTCATCTACGTGCCAATTTTATTCACTTTTCACATTCATTTCGTTCAATTAAACATCCATATTGCGGGTGTCACGAAATCAATAAATGTTTTAAGTGTTTAAATTTTAAACCATAGAAGAAAGTTAATATTACGTTCCATACTTAACCCGTCGTTGGGTGTAAATAATTAACCCAGACATATTTTTATTGTGCATAGAAAATAAAATAATGTATATTGCAAGTTTAGATAGCCTCGAATAATACACCTATAAATAGATTGTTTTTGGTTTCATGTTATTTTTGTACGTATGGTATTGTCTATATAGAGCGCAATAAAGTCACATACACTGTTTTCTGGTACATAGTTTATTACCCCGTGTGACCGATACTATTAAATTATATTTTGTTAGTAAATAATCTTTATAAACTTCCATCAACCGTCTTAGAATAGGACACACCCGCCACACACACACCATTTTAATGATGAAAGAAGACCCTCCTACCAGTACCTTTGTAAGGTCCCCCTCAAAGTCAAACACATTTTAACCGAATGTAGAAATTATGCCAGGGAAAGAGAACAACTCTAAATTTCGGACCACCTTGCAGAAATACCAAAGTCCGAACCCAACAACATCTTCAAACTCTTCCAATTCTTAGAAGAAACTCATCTTATCAATAAAATGTAAACATCCAATATTCAATTTCATTGTTTTTTTTTTTTTTTTGTATTATCTCTTATATCCTAAATTGTTATATGTCCAATGGCCATTGAAGCCGGGGATAGTTTATTTAATAAAAAAAAAAAATCTTTATAAAGCAATAATTATTATTTGTCATAAATATAGACTCATAAATAAATAGAGCAATAATTATTATTTATGTCATAAATATAGACTCAATACAATAAAAAGTTACAACTTGCATTTTTATTTTTATTCTTTTGATGTAAAAGAAAATTAAACATTCTTATTGGAAATAATTTTTATATTTTTGAATTATTCTGTATATCACTTTAGGTACGTAATATGTATTAATACAATAATAAAATAGTATTATGTACAATAATATTTAGTCGTAATACAATATTAATACGAATAATCTATGCATACGTTGACGTTCTCTATGTAAAAATATTATCTTTTCTAAAAATAGACCAAAATTAAATCCAATCACTCTATTCAACAACAGTCCATAAAAATAATGTATATTAAATAGGAATAAATTGTATTGTTATACGTCGCGAAAAAAAACTTGAATACAATACTGACACACACCGCCGAGGCCACCCGTGCGTTTGCACAGACAGTTTCTCTGTACACTGCGTAATATCCACTGTGTTAGTGTAGTAGTCGACTGTATAGGTACTATTGCGTTCCAGATTAAATTGTTAATTTAAAGCCAACAGCAATTAAACGGTTTCGAAACCCCGTCGATACGTATACGGCTATAACACACCCACACATATTTTTATGTGCGGCGTATGTGGGTGGTGGTGCACTGCATGGTACGGTCTGGCCCACCGTTAACGCACAAAAATTGTCGACTCGTCGGTGAAGTCCGGTTCGACAATATTTGGGAGTAATTCGGTCCAGTCGCCGGTTCAAATGTATTATTTCAAGGTTCGGTTTGATCCTATTTCAGCAGAAAAATATCACTTCGGTTGTGTCCGGACCGATCCGGTACAGATCGTGGTCCTTAAGATCTATTAAAATTACTGTTTTTGCAATACGCTTAAAATTAAACGAAAACCACCAACTACGGGCAATTGTGTTATTTAAATATTTATAATTATATATAATTTTATTATACCGAATGACCATAATAATACCATATTATATCATATAATTATCATGCGGGCTGTGCCGTGAATATTATTATTTAGACAAAATGAATAATACGTTTGTCACGGAATCTAACATTATGCCATCCATGTGTAAAATCAACTATGTAATAAGGTTATGTAGATTGTAGGTACTGGCAACCGAGTATAGTGTACCACGAATTATGATATAGTAGTTCTTGGCACTCTTGACTTTCCTAGTATTTTGTACTATTCGTGATAATGGGCCTTGAAGATATGTGGGTTATGGTGACGTAGAAATTGTAGTAATATTAATGTTCATCTATTATTATTTATAATTCGTAAAAATGAGCCAAGTACAATTGGATTCAATACTATATATGATTTATATCTTGCAGGACTATTATCCTTAGTATAAATATTTTAATAACTAAAAAACTGCTTGTTCGAATTTTGAATTGGAGAAATCTAGATTTTTAAAAAAAGTATCCGTTAAATTACTTACAGTAAAAAGGGGATTTATTGATTTAAAAACAGAAGTTTGTATTGTCACGGGACACTCCCAAAGCAGTGAAAAAAATGTAAAACATTAAAAAAAATATGGTCTTTAAGTATATTTAAAAATTCCGAAAATCAGAATTTAAACAAATCCGTTATTAGATGAAAAAAAATGGGGAGGGGGTAGACATAATTGGTTAATCACTCTGTATAATAACGTATAGTTGTCCCATTATTGACTGTGCTATACGAAGCACAGTGCACGATGTACACGTTGCGTCTTGAACGGGCCCCGAGGCGGTTTAAATGTAAAGGTACACCCCCCCCCCTCACGTATTTAATTCTTACGTGATTACAATGGCTCCGACGATTGTTTTACAATGGCTCCGACGTGAGAGTATTTTTCACGTATGTGTTGGCGCACGGTCGGAGGTATACCGCGATTTCGCGTAATTGGGAAGCTCCCGGGCGCGTATTATATGCGACAGACTCGCAATGTGTGTGTGTGTGTGTGTGTGTGTGTGTTTGGTATAATTATATGGGTAATGGTAAACATTTCAATAACATAATGCATTCTCCGGTCGTGTACCTATATGTATATGACACGGCCCGGGGCGTTAAGGCGCGCGAGTGCTCGCTGTACGTATATCATTTATATTATTGGCCACGGATAGTGGTTTCGGCGAAGCAGAAGTCATATTATGATTATTATAGCTACTCGTGACGAGGAGAGATCGAGATTCGCGCGATTACCCCAACTATATAGTATGTCTACCTATACAATATATGATACGTCATAACAATATTATTATGTCCCCGAAGTAAATTATTACCATTCGAAACGTAATAATATGTTAATATTATATCGCACAGCCGCGCGCTGTCGAGTAAGTACCCAATACCTATACATGCACACGTCACACAGTGAGTATGCGCGTGCCATATATCAAAGAGACCGTCAAGTCGGTATATGTGATCGTACTCGTAATGGGGCTCGTGATAAGTCGTCGGAATTACGTGTGCGACACGTGTACAGATTCACGCGAATATTTTCGTGTTGCTGTACATTTAGATATAATATCAAGTGTAATATAACAGTGGCGTGTTTAGGGGGTTTCCAATCTCTCGCACGCCTCGGAAAATTGATTGTATGCCGACACATGTTTTCTCGAACTCGTCGATATATGGGGGGGGGGAAATTACTAGCCAAATATTATTGGTAGGTACACTTATATGTAATCGGTCGTAATCCGTGTTTTGACGTGCGCGCCTAGTTGTCACGACATGTTGCGTAGATCGTACGTATCATTATAATAGAAGCGTGGAATGCGATTAAATTCCAGTTTGACCCGAGACTGCAGTCTCGTCCTGTCGTTGGGGAGGAATACTGTGCTGCTCTCAGTAGAAAAAGTCCGCCGTACGAGGCAGACGGGTCATCGCTGGAAATTATTTATCACATTTCGTTCTCCGGGAGGGCGCGTGTCCGTCGAGTCGGGTTTTTACTGTGAAATTGCGACGCACTCGCCGACCGTAAATCTTCTCCGACCTGCATGCGATGTAATCGACGGCCGTCGGATATTCCGCGTCGAAAAGTCTAATCCCTTTCGCGTTTATCGATCCACGACCGGCGCGGTCGCCCATGTCGCACGACAGTCGCACGCGACGGCGTAGGTATATCCACGTGTATTGTTATATATTATGTTTAGGTATTTGCCACAAACACACATATACACGCATACACATGTATAGCGACACACGTCTTAGAGTCGTTGATTTATTACTGTGTATTGGTGGCAGATTGTCGAGGCGCCGCCGCGTTGACGCGACCGTGAAGAATACGTGTTTGTTTTCGTGACATTATTATAATAAACGTACACGAGGTACATAATTATAATACGTTTTTTTGTAAAACGACTGCGCGATCAATGGCGAGATGCGTACAGCTGTTATAGTTAAATGTGAAGCCTCTAAATACCGGACATTCTCGGTAACTGAAATTTTGTTCACAATTCGGAGGGTTCAAATTTGTGGAAAGTTTGTAGTTTGTCCTCCCAAAAACGTTAGCTATTTAAAAATGTCTGTTAGGAGACGCTCGACTGTGTTATACGTATCGTACGTATATATTTTATGCACATCGGTATATATATGTATTGGCAATATCGTCGACTAACACCTAATTGCACGGCGGCGTACGTTTTGAACAGAGATTATTGAACGAATTAAAACTCGACATGTACAGAGTGACCTGACAAGCTCGTAGCTCATTCCCATTTTATCATTTAATAATAAATTTATTTTAAATTCTGATTTTTGAAATTTTTAAATATACTTACTTTTAAACAACATAATATTTTCAAGTTCTTGAGTTTTTTAATCATTTAAGGAGTGTGTAGTGGTGATATAAACTCCTGTTCCTCAAACGAGAATCACATTTTTTTATTGAACATTATTTAATGTATATTTTTTTATTCGTATCTAGTTCAAAATTCTTATGAGCAGTTTCTCGGTGTTATTGAAAGGCTTTTAGGTACTTGAGACAATGTAATACTTGTATATGATCTAAAAAAAAAATAGAAAGTAAATATAATATTAGATATATATAGTATTTATATCCTAAAGTTCTAATCGTAATACATAGTTGCATATAGTTAATTAACTCAACTGATTTTGAACAAATACATTATTGAAGAAAAAGGGAGTAAGGAAATTTGGTGAATTATCCTATGTATTAACGATAACGCTGATTGCATTTGTATAGTTAATAGTATTATGCTTTCATTTTTTGTTTTAAAACAAAACGTCGTCTATAGTATTTTGAAACGGTCAGTAAATTAATGTACACAAACTTTCTATCGAAATACATAAATGATGCTATTTTGCCTATATATTGCGCCGTGTTCGTTTTATGTTTGTCTTAATTTTATTACCATTGAATTTATAAATACATTTAAAATGTTTTATTTACTACATATTGTAATGATGTAAAAAAAAATCATGATAAATTAAAGTTTTGGATCAGACTATTAGAAACAAATATAAGAGAAAAAATAATAGTTTGAAGCATATCTTTTTGGGAATCTAGTTTGTTATTTTGAAATTTTTAATCTTTACTGTAACTAAATTTTAATTTTTAAATAAATAATATTTAATTAAAATAAATTCAATTACTAACTGATGTAAAACCACAAATGTATCGTTAAGCAAATAAAACAACGGAAACAGACACAATATACTCAAACGTATGGTTACGTGTTGCTTATCTATTATAAATTATTTTTTATTCTTATTACAAAGCTCAAATTCGTTTCATATAATTATTACGTCAAGCAATCAGGTTGTATTAATTATAGTAAGAACTTTTAAAACAAATTTACTTAACTATTTTTAACCTATACATTTACTTAAGCGAAATCACAGTATTAGGTTTAACAGATATAATTAATAATTGAAATTCTCATATAATCTCATATACATAACATAAAATACAATGAGTATGAATTCACTGGAAATATAATATTATGTGAACTGGACGACAAATACAAAGTAAGCATGATTACAAGTATGTTTAGCATGTGAATTTGAAATATTAAAATTAATAAGAGACTAGGCACTTTTAACGTATTTAGTGTAGTTTATCCGCCAAGAAATAACTTTTTATTGCTTTTCAACAACAACAACAACAAAAAAAAAAAAAACTATAATATTTGTGAGTAGTTTTATCAGTTGCCCGTATAAAAAGCAATTTTGAAAACCTTAAAAACCACCACCGATCAATATCTAGATTCTCAGTTCAATGATTTGATGTTTGATGTTCAATATAAAAATAAAATTTGAACACGTATTACAGATAACGCCTATCATGTTTACAGTTTCCAACTTTTGAACACATGATTTATTACAATGGCAGTCATGTACACATTTTAACATTTGGCTGAAGCCATGCGTTATACTCGTATGATAAGTATCCAATATATTATGATGAATAATATTGTCTACTAGATAATATTATTTTTATAATATAATTTTTTGCTAAACACGATATACACGAAATTTGTCAGTGATTATGATCAATAAAATTATGAGAACTGTAATCGCATTTGAATTTTTTTTTATATGAGACCGGTGAGTTGTTACATTTACATTTAAAATAAAATAATATAATTTTATTGTATTCTTATAATCTACAAATACAAAATACTGAAATTAATTCAATATAATACATATTATTATGTACAAATAGAATAATATACGTACCCGGCAATGTTTTATTTTTTAGCAATATTAATAAATATTATTTTGTTAAAACTGTATCTTAAAAAACTTCGAATACATTGCAGTTATTGATTTTTTCCAAAAGAAACTTATCTTGAATCTTGATATTTATTAATATTTAAGTTATTGTATAGAGTTTAATATTTAAACTGTCTCCTTTTTATATTGATATGATATAGAAATACAAATGGAATAGAATAATAAATTATCAATATATAGTGGTTTTACTAACAAATTTAACTGCTATTGTTACATTACTTTAGAATTGTTAACCTTGTTTCTGTTTTACTTTTTTCTAATACACAAGTGTGTATATTATGTTACGAAAAGAATGGGCTTGTACTATAAATTATTTTTTTTATTTTATATGCGTTGAATTCATATAAAGTGAGAATAATAGTTATGTAATTTAGAGCAACAATTAAATTTATTTTTAAGACATCATTATTATAGTTCTTTATTTTAAGTCTTGAAACTTACTTTTTCTTATATCATAATATGACGAATTAAGTTCTTTATAATTCTTTAAATTGTATTTATATACAAAATAAATATATAGAATCAAAAATTTACCTTTTGAACCTTCTAGTAACGTTCTCGCATTGAATTTGTTGAACATTAATTTATTAAAATAATATATAATTGTAAACTAATATTAATAAAACATTAAAAAAGAGTTATCAAACTTTAACTTAAATTGAACTTTATATACTACCTACCTTATTTAAGTATAACCGAATATAAATAAAAATTAATGGTATAATAACGGGAAATACATTATGTATTATGTATTTTTATATGCATATTATCATATTATATCCTATACAAAAAAACTAATTAATTAAATTTAATCTAACTAAAATTATTTTTTTTTAAATAGATTAAATATTCTCATAAATTATTGTATCCCAATGTTAAAAAAAAAAAATAAAAAAAAAGTAGTTAAAAAGTAATTCAATTGAACATTATTAATATTATAAATAATAATAATAATTACTTATATATTTTATTAATAATGTATATATATGAAGTAATTTGATTAAGCTGTTTATTCAGTGTGCTGCAATCGAATTAATATCTCATGCAATTTAATTAAAAATACTTGAAATCTTATAAAATATTATATTAAACGAATTAATTTTATTTTGTCTTTCAAACTGGTTAAGTTGTTTTACTTATCTCATCCATTAATAAAATACATTTTTTATTTTTGTGTAGCAGCTATGTTTAATTTTAGTTTAATAACTTAACGTTTTAATTAATTTATATTTGTTCTCTAAAACTTTCTTCAAAATAATATAATCAATAAGCAGTATTATAACTGATGAATCATCATTGAATATATACATTATATTTACCATTTTAATTGTATACAAAACTTGATTACAAATTCAGACTCTTAATGGTCAAAATATATGCCAAAATATCAAAATAAAATTGAATTATGTTAGATAGTGCAAAGTATTATGTATAACTTACTAGGTATTTTATGTTAGTGCTAATCAGTCAAATTTTAATACAATTTAAATAATTTATACAATATATAAATAAAAGATAAACCAAAATCCTTCTAGCATTGTTTAGAATGTAATAAAACCATGTTATACATTTTTTAATATTTGTAAGCTTAAATACGAGATAAAACTTTTCTATGTGTATTTTAATTAATTGTTAATCAAATAAAGTGCAATACGTAAAATAACTGTAGTAGGTTTTGATTGAATATTTTGGTTAAGATGGGTTTAAAATAATAATATTAATTAATAGTAAGTAAATAACACATACGAAAAAATCTCGGTTTATTCTTTGTTAGGATTCTTATTTCTATCGTTCTTATAGTTTAACGCTTATAATACACTCATATAATACACTTAAACTTTATTCTTCTTTCTATGGTTTTCTATATTTAAAAAAAATTGAAAGTAAAATTAAAATAAACATTTTCAATAATATAAAATTATAACAATAATTGTTATTATTATTATAAAATGTCATTAATATAATGTATTCACTCCAGATACTTAAATATGCTATTAAATATAAATATTATAATACATCTTGTTTAACCCAATGGCTCATGCTGCCGAGGGCATTTATTTTCAATAAAAAAAAAATATATATAATACATCTTAAATTCTTAACAATTATTCGAAAGTAATAAATTAAATTTGGAGCAAAGTACTAAATTATCTGCATATAACATTTACTAAGGTGTTAATTTAAAAAGAAGAATTTGTAATAATGTGATTAAAACAATATTCAATAATATAACATCAAAATTAAAATTACCCAGTTCGAATGAATATTTTTTTTAGTTCTTAGGTCTTAATATTTGAACGATACTGACTACTGGCAGTGTTTAGTTACTAAATTTTTTTTTATTGTGGAGATGTTTTTTTTTTAATATTGTTTCAATTAAATCTGATTTGATTGAAATAAAATATTAATTTTTTTTTTCATTTATACTTGTAGACAAAAAAAGTTTAAATTTTTATACTCATATTTCTTTTATATGCGCACGAAAAATAAATAGAATAACGTAAACTAAAAATATTTCTATATACACATAACATACGTATTTTAATTTCACGGACATTAATACAAAACTACACCATGCTTATATGCACGTTTTATTTTGTTTTATAATTTATGAAATGTACTAATAAATTCTCAGGAAGAAACTTGTTGACTCATAATAATAATAATAATATACATGTTCAGTTGGGGCGCATTTGATCTGTTATCTTGTCATACTTTTAGGCCTTGATTAATTAAAATTCAAACTAAAAGTTGTTAAATATTTTGAATTTTTGTTTTAGCATTGAAAGCGCAGTATTACAGTAAAAGTTTCCGTTCGAGTTGAGTAAAAATAATTCGAAAATATAAAATAAAAAAATGAAGCCTACAGACTGCTGTAAATCAAAGAAAAAATAACTAAAAATGCATACGATGCATACGATGCACACGGTGATTCGTGAAACGGAAATTCTTAACAGTTTGGAAGTTATTTAATAACCTACTCTGTACTATGGAGTATTCACTTTTAATAGGTAAGTATACATATGGAATTCGTATTTGATGTTTTCGAACAACTATAACTTTTAGTATGTTTGTTTTGCAATCGGTTAACTTACAGACAAAGATGTTTATACATTATATTAACATTGCTAAGGCAGCGACCGGTGAGTTTTCGGAAGGCCTATATATTACATATACATTCAAAAGGGGATGGTATTGCTACCTACACCACTCACTGGTGTATGACATGTTATCGGAATGGTTTTTTTCTTCATCGGACTAAATTTGTTTTGCACTTTTACTAGCTTACCACGCTTTTGAAGTTATGAGAATCTATATAAAATTCATTCGTCGCGGTTCAGTGTTCGGAAGTTATATTAATTACGATTCTAATTTTAGAAATTCTCGAACCAAAAAATACAAAAAAAAAAAAGAAGTGTTTGATTCCATTTGAATAATACGATAATATAACATAAAACAGCGGTTAAAATTCGAAACAAGTAAAATAAATCTCAAAAATCATAAATAATATGCAAAATCGGTAAGACAACATTTTGATTACAACCCGATGAGAGTAAAACGAATGTGTGTCGTACTCTGGACGTTATATTCCTAACACTTACCAAAAAAAAAAAAAAAAAAAAATATGCTTTCGCTTAAAACTCCCGAGCCGTGCTGCAGTCACCACGAAGCTTATGTGGAGGCGGGAAATAGAGGGTGAGAGTTTGGGATAGACGATAGGTGGCGTGGGGTGGAGGTGATAGTGCGGAGTGAATATGTCATCCGAGGTAGGTACATAATATATATATATATATATATTGTAACATGCGTGTTCGCTGAACACGGTGGAAAGGTGCAGCTGCTGGCAGCGGTTAAACCCGGCTAACCCGGCGATTAACTGTTGCACTCCTGCTTGTACACACACGCACGCCCCCTCGAGTATTTCTATTTCCCAGAACGCCACTGCGTTAGATTTACACAGCGGCCCGCACTTCCGTTTCCGTACTCCCGCCGCCGTCGTCCTACCACCACGTGCTGCTCCGAGTCTTGTCGGATTACTACCACGAAGGCACAACCTATGCAATATAATAGTAGGTACGTACCAGTGTAACAGTGTACACCACGGCCTCCGGTGATAAAAGCGCAACGTTGATGAATAATTATCGTTATACGAGTTGGTATTTCGTATACCGTACGCGGTATTGATTATAATATTGTTCACAAACGCTCACTACCTATAATTATACACCGCCGACCGAATAAAATAATAATAAATAATTGAAATTAAAAAAAATTCAAATAAAATAAATTTACTACAACCTCCCTTAAAGGTGGCGTCTCCTTAGTCTTTCCTATATTATCTACAACACCAACGAGTCATCATTATATTCTGTTGTGTTATGCCGGTCCACGAATCATATCGTACAACATTTTTTCCACTGAAATAAAACTGTATAATATATTATTATTATCATGATGTGTATAAACACGTTCCGTTCGCTAAAATTTAAAATACAAGTATTCATTTATAATTATTCCAACAAATACGGAATAAAATGTATAATTCATACTTAAACTTAAACTATTATACAATATTTAAAGTTTAAAGTACCTACATAATTATGGACCACCTCTTATTAAGTATGAAATCAAAATCAAAGACATATTTTGTAATTCAATTATGGTAAATTACGTCTAAAGCTTACCAATAGCCCTAGAATTTTGTGTCAGATTTTCATTTCCACTAAACAGAGAATACTGTGTATTATAGAGGCGTATAATACTGAGGGAGTATGCAGGAGTTCAATGTCTTAATGGAAACACTACTCCTCAACCAGACCACAAAAATATAATTAACGTATATCATTTTGAATATAAATTATGTTTTATATAAAATATTGATTAACATATGTTCGAGTAGGAATATGTTTAACTACAATTTCTGTACAAAATAAATACACATATTAATTTGTGTCGGTACGCATTAAAATATTAATTTTGAATGTTATAAATTCTATTGAATAATGAATATATATATATTTACAGGTTTTAATGTAGATGAAACTTTTATTTTAAAAGTTATTTATTTATTCAATGTTATAGTATGAAACGCCCAACCGACTAAGAAAAATGATAATTCTTTGTACCAATGTTATGCTTCTATTGTATTAAATATATATTTAAAAGAAGATTTACATTTTCTCATTAGACCGCTATCAGCTGTTACCTACACCGAAACGAAAACAATCCTAATCCGAATTTTAGCGCCTTATAATTTTAGGAAAATACCACCAAAATCTACGGGTTGAAATGGGAATACATAAAGAGGACTTGGCAAAGTTTTTAGTCACAAATTTTAACACACCTGCCCATAAGCTTCCAAATTCCAACTATTTTGTGCCGGAAATTTGTCCATTAATTTACCTATATCTGTGTAAAATCAATGACAGTTTAAATTATTTTGTGTATAGTAGTAACCTAACACTATGTGGTGTAATAAATAATCTCTTTCGATCCATGAATAATGCAACTAGTAATATACTATAACATTTTAAAAAATCTGACGGCGAAACTTAGAAAAAAGTTAAAAAATGTTGTGCTATAAAGTAATATAACTAATATTTACGATTTCAGGAAAACGTCAAACTTACTAAAAATTAATGTTGGCAATTTCTTTACTGATCAAGTCATTGATAAAAATAATATAAAGTTCTATAATAAAAATATTTCCAAACACATTCGAACAACCATATTGGCAATATAATATATTATACGTATTGCAGAGTAACACTTAAGTAATAACAATCTGAGATGTGGATTTAATGGATATGCGTATTTTATTTTTCAAAATTTTTCGATCAAAAATTCTTGTACATTAATTTTTTTGCGCATTTTTCATGTTTTTTAATATGAAAATTAATAGTTTATCTCAGAAAGTTTGATAAATATAATTGAAAATAGACAATTGTCAACACATGTATACAACCATCAGCTACTATATTATTATATAGGGTACATAAAACCATTACAAAAGTAAATGTAGATGTGGTTTGTGACACATTGTATGGACATGTGCGAGCGATATTTCATCTAAGACACCCATTATTTCAAAGACTATTTTAACTTCATTGAAAAAAATATTATTTTTTGTAATTTTTAAGTCGTTACAAAACAATATTTAAAAAAACATGCATTTTTAATTCCTTATTCCAAAGCAGAATATTAATTTTATTGAGTTTTTTTTTTTTTTATTGATTATAAATTATTATATCTCGACACTTAAAACAGTTCTTCAACACAGCATAAAAGACTAATTTTGTACGATTATCTAATTTATGAGTTATAAGTATTTAAATGGCAGATCAGCAAAGTGGAGTGCTATCCCGCAAAATGTCGGTCCATTACTCCTCTCAAAATAATGAGTGTTCTGTGTTAAATGGATCACTCCGTATACACCGTCGGCGAATATACGATAATACATTTATATGTTATAATAGTATCGCATATTGATAATTATTTTGGCGACATTCACTTCCGTCGGGTGTTATAATATTCAAGTTATATAGATATAAGCATATAACAATGATTTTTTCATATCGGTTTTCAACTTTAAAATTATGGTTCACACCAGTGTGCATCGGCAAGGTGTTAGAAATTGTGAAATCGATTTTAAACGATGCGCCGCGCGCCATACTAGATCGTATAAATAGTATGCGCGTCACAGCGTGGCTTGAAGATAACCGCGGTTCCATGATTGTCCAAACAATCATGACGTAGTGAAAACTTATCGTACCTATTGAAAATCTGTTGTCATATGATAATTTGAACATTGAAAAATTGTGTGGTTATAAGGTTAGTTAAAATAATTCGTTGTTTGCGTAAAGCCTGAACTCAAAATCGCAACTACTAGTATTGTATGATATGAAATATACCTTTTCTGTGTGATTGTCACTCTCGAGTACTTTATATATATATATATATATGTTTCTTTAGACATAAACCATTACAGATAATTGACAGGAAGCTCCTAATATATGGGACGAAATCCGGATGTAACACCACTGCTCCAAATATCGATACGAAAAAAAGGTGTAATAATCCGGGACGCAAAGTATAACACCTTTTTCGTATTTATATCGAGTAGGACGAGGCTAATAAGCACAGTGACGTCTTGATGGAAAACTGTGTTGCTTACGACGCTACAACGTTTATATTATAATAATAAACGACGTTCAAAAAACGAATCATAATTAGGTTTTTTTTAAAAAAAAAAACCGCTCAGAAATGAATACAATTTGCCACGAGTAAAAATTTTAAAACAGATTTTATTGTTACACTAAAGATTACGCACCGTGGACATGTTGTATTTTCAGTCGAAGAAAATCCTCGGGCAACCAAAATTATTATTATTAAAGACGCAAAAAGGAAAATATAATTATCCACAGTGTTGTAGAATGACGTCTAGGGTAATTTCGTGGAACAGGCTAAGTTAATCAGGTGTTTCTAACCAAACTGACACTTTGGGTCTTATAATACATTTAAGTCGGCATTCACATTGTTTAACGAAGAAAGTTTTCAACCAATGCAAGATACACTGAACAAAAGTTTATAATACAACCGTTAATGGATATTAATTCAGTAAAAAAATAATTTACTTCATAAATATGTATTCTACCCGAATAAAACTTTCACAATAAGCACTATTGTTAGCTTCATTTTTAATATTATAATTATTATTTTTAAAACATTTATTTAAATATCATAAAATGCATATTAAACTATAGATATATTGTTGATTAATTTACCTAGGTACTCAGTTTTAATGTTTAATGCTCAGTGGCCGATGATGACGATCATATTATGTGTGATTGATCAAAAAATAGAAGCCATATTTTTAATTTTTCATGAAACTGTAAGAAACAACAAACAGTAACTTATTTTTTTTTTTTTTACATATGGCGCTATGTCCGGGAGTAGGCCCGAAGGTCCGAATGTTTAGTTCGGACGCCTATTTGGCAGAATTTCTAATTGGGCATCCATAGGTTTCTGCTATGGCCTCGTGGGGATGGCGGTCTCGCCGCCTAAACACTTGCCCGCCCAGAAAGCGATGCCGCCCGTAGCCGAGGTTCGAAACAGCGGCGACGGTGCGCGTTAAAGCCGACGCCTTAGTCCGCTCGGCCACTCTGTCCTCCAAAAAAGTAGCTAAAAAAATAGCACGGAGACACTTTAAGTACCCAAATAAAACATTTTTTTTTTTTTTTTTGTGGGAATTGAACATGTTGATTTTAGTTTATTGATTATTCGCATTACTTGATTACAAATCGTAATATCCAGGGTGGACTAAATCTGATATTTCACTTTTTGAAAATATATTATGCGTATTATAAAAAAAAAAAAAAAGGTTAGAACAAATTTATACATTTACGATTATACATAACATGTAAAAATAGTATATATTACAATATATTCAATAGTAAATTGAAGCACCAATTAAACACACTTAAAAAGATATTTATTATAAATTAAAGTATTATTTTGAGTACACGCATAAAATATTTTAACGTTTGACTTCATTCAACATATAATTCAATTTTGTTTTTTATTATTACAATATCATTAACGCGAAAAGTTTTGAACTGCAATTAAATCCTATAGTACTATAATACATATACTAACAAGTTAGCAAATGTGAGCTTCAAAAAGCCAAATGCAAATATATTCATAAATTATAAACTTTATATTAAAGTTCGAACTGAAAATAAATTCTTATTTCTTAGATAAAATGCGGGTTCGAGTTATATCGCTTAGCTTTACACAAAACTCAACGCAGGCTGGTAAGTTATCAAATAATTTCTAAATTAGAATTTTAAAAATATGTTCAAATGGTGTTTCTAAAATGAAGTGTTAATCTTTTATTTTATCTTTAAGTGAGAGATAAATAGTTATGTGAATTAATTGAATAATTTAAAAACTTTGTACAAAGAAAACTAATCAAGAATAATTCATAATATATGAGTATATGTTTTTTTACAATAAAACAATTTAAAATTGTTTAACTTTACGGGTATTTTTTATGTTTATTTGCTAAAGATTAATTTTTTTCTGTTTATGCATAAATAGATTTCTTTTTGGAGCGTCAAATGCCAGGCTTATGTAATTCGTAATAATAGTAATAAAATAAAATTATGAAAAATATGTTAATGTCCGTGTTTGGAAGTATTGAATAGGTCTTTAGACCATAGGTCTTTTATAATAACATGCTTTCGTACGTGTCTTGATAATATTGCTATTTCGCGGTACAGAGTGTTATATGCTGCCTTAATGTACTCAAGAGATGCTAAAGTGTACCGGGACGAGGCTAATAAAAACGGATGATTTTTTTTTCGCTCCGCGTAGTGCCAATATATAGTGGTCGTAACAATAGAGTCATAATAGCTTTGGAACAAATACAATGACCAAATGGCTCAAGGAGAGTTTGTGTAATATCTTGTAAGTGTGTTTTTCTAATGGAGAAATTGCAAAACTGACGGTTGCCGATAGAAAGCTTCCGGTGAAACGTGGAAAACAAAATTTTACCGACACCATACAGACACGCTTGAATGAATGTATAGGTGTGTAAACAATTTAAATGGAAATAAACTTGAAAATGGTTCACGGAAAAGTTTGCTACATAAATCGGCAATTTCAAAACATTTTTTAATACATTATGGCAGTGGTTTTACCTGTTAGAATTGCGAACCCCCAAACCTTCAACCATAATAATTTTTTATCATGTGACACATTTAAAATTCATGTTTAACATTTCATGTTAATGAGTACCTATGTTTTTTTTAATAATTAATGATATTAATATTAATTTTTTAATAATTTTTTAACTATACATATTACAGAGGATATACAATAAGTACTCATGTTCTTAAGTTAAATTGTAAATATGATTAAAAACCGTCTATGAACTTAAAGTTTTTGACTACAGCATCATTTTAAAATAATATATTTGAATATTATAACATATATATGAGATTACCATTTTATTTATTATTTTTGGCGTTCACCAAATGTATATGTTTAATAACTTTGGTGTAAAAATTAAAAATATTAAACTATGCTAAGCTAAGACTTTTTATTATCGATAAAGCACCCTTAGCAGAATATTATTATTTTGTTTCATTGACGTTATTGAATAATAATTATTTTTCATTTTTTTTTTATTTTGTAAATATTTATTTATATTTTGTTGATATTTTGTAATAAATGTTCAGCAACCCACATCTAACACGTCGTGTATTGACTACTGAGTACATTATGTTGTTTTTATGGTCTGTGTTGAAAATGTTCTTCGAATTATTTATAAAAATTGGCCATATTGAATTAAATATTTATATTTTTAAACGGAAGAAAAAGCAACTAGAATAATGAATTCCGATTCCAATTGAGTTCCGATTAAACCGTTAGTTTAATAATAAGGTTTATTAATAATACATTTGCTGTATAACAATGATATGAAAGCACCACTATTCCGCATTGAGGTGAACAAATGGATAGTTTACCTATCCTTTAGATAATTGATTTAGAAAACATCGCGATCCTCTGTATAGTACGTTTCAAGTATAACTTGTCGTTGAACAGGTCACTATATTTATCAGACCTCCAAAATCTGATGACAGATACATAAAAAAAATAACACATTTTTAACGTCAATGTATTCATCGCCCCGCTTTGAATATAAAATACATACAGTTATTTATAAGTTATGTTTTACCGTCTACTGATATCGTTCTATCTTATGCAAATCATTTATAACATACAGATATTTTATTATCTATGTGTAGACTTAAATTCAATGTTGAATAGTATATGTTCGATGGCCAATGATAAAAGTATAACATATGTACACAATTTACAATATTACTTAAATTGAAATTATTGACATTATTACTTGACAGTTAAAAATTCTAATAATCATATTATCTACTCCATAAATTATATAACAATATATAATGTAATAAAATATTTGAATGATTTTTTAACATATTTTTATATTTTACAGCAAATCTGTATCTGAGTATTTCTATCTCGTGTGTGTGTGTGTATGTGTTCGCATGCATTTATATAACTTACTATGTTGTGTTTTATAATATTTACCTAAGCTAATATAAACATACCTATAGGTACATCGGTATGTGTGTCATACAAGGAATGTTACACCAGTTTCCTATTTATCAGCAAAATAGTTCATGCATCATATTATTTGAATACGAATACCAGGAATAAAATAGTTGTGAGTTTTGAAACGACTAAACTGACATACAAAACATAAACATTTAAATACTAGGTACGATTTTAAATCTAAAATACAATTTAAATACATAATTAAAAATTCCATTTACTGATTTGTTTATTATTTATGACTTTGATTTTTAATAGCATGGCCTATATATTTGTACCTAATATAATGGCTATATTAGATAAACGGCGTTTATAATAATCATTTAAAATTCTCATGAAATATCGTAAGAGTAAAAAGCTGTGACGACTATAACAATGGTTTATGTATCATTCAGAAAAATGGGTTTACATTTTTCATCCCAAAAAAAGTTTGAAATTTTAATAGGTAATTTATATTTGATGTTGATAAAACATATATTTTATTTATTGCTGTCTCTTACAGCAATTGTATAATTTATATAAACGTCACTCAGTTATGTAGGTATGTAGAATTAAAAGATATTATTATAAATAGGTTATTAGTTAAGTAAAAATAACTAACTTGTTATTAAAATTGGTTTTTTTTTTTAATTTCATAGAATTTTCCAATATTAATAAAAGTACGTAAAGAACATTTTTTAAATTTTCCTTTTTTGATTTTTGTTAATTGTTATTAATTGTTGTATGCATGGAGTAAAATTCTATTATAAATATAAAATTGTACTATATTCAAATTTTCCACGAAAACACACAATTAATTATTTCGTGTTATTATATTTTAACTCCTAAATAAATATAATAATAATTCTATACACAACGGCATTAAAATGTGTTTGATATTGTGTAAAACGTATTTAATTCATATTATAATATTACGCCTAATTACATTATAATAGATTAATTACGTCTAACTAATGATCACGTCGAATTATTTCCATGACCGACAATACAAAATACATAATATGATTTATTTATTAATCATATTATACACTCTGGTAAATACTGAAAACAATAAAGCAGCCTTTAAATTACATTATCTAGTACAGCACACTTTCTAATAATTGTGTCATCCTCGCAGGTTAGGTTAGGTTCACAGTTAGGTTCGAATAACTGACTAAACATTTTTTTACTACATTGTTCTATACTTAAATCAAAAACGACATTATATGTAGGATAACGTGTAATAAATACTGTAGACATAGTAATACTTCTAGTATAGATAGCATGGTAATTGTGTCTACTATAATTTATTTTACATTTATATTTGCATAGCATACGCAGTTGAAAATTTCACAGATATAATGATTTAAGTATATATGTATTGTAGTATGTATTAACCTAAACGGATTAAGTGTAAAAACGTGAATTTGGTAGAAAAGCGTTCGAAGACCTGCAGCCATTTTGTATTCAAGTTGATACAACAACATATTAATACAGTTTAAGCTTGAGTATTAATTTGTCTGGTTTATTTTATTTTTTTTTTTTTAACAGGCTATTTATTATTCACAAAGATATTTTTATATAATATTGTGAATTCTTTACTTAACGTTTTCGGCATAACGTATTTAATATTATATATTCTTAAATAAAATCGGAAGAAAATATAAAACCTAATTTAAAATAAAATCCCGTGTATATTATACTTAATTTCAGTGAGAATCATTTGATATTATGATGATTAATCGCTGTCAAACTCAAAAGAACAGTAGGTATATATTTACTAAGCGACCTACTCATAACATAATTTTTCAGAGATTTAATCCCGTTCTAGAGAAAACGTGTAACCCACGCTGAAATTAACCAACCATTTTTTATAATTTTACAACATTTAAATCGTTTACTTGTACCTAGATATAATAACCCATAAATAGTGAAACGTGGTTAAATAAGATTAATAAAATAAACTATACTACGTAGTGTGTATGTCTAAAAATAAATTAGTATTTTTCAGTTATTGTTTAGGGATAGTCAAACTTAAACAATAGTGTAAAGTCACAGTACAATAAATTAACCAAAAAAACTCTTCTGGGGGGGAGGGGGGATTGTATATTAATTGAAGAATTTAACGAACAATAATGTGTATAATGTAAATTGTAATTTATGAGTTTTAACTATACTTTAAAATTTAATAAATTCATACTTTATTCTTACACATACAATTTAAAATCGGTTTATTGAGTTAAAGAAAATAATAGTTTAAAGCATAAACATTTTAAGATCAAAAAAAAAAATCAAATAAAATAATTCTTGTCTACAATTTCATTGTTAAAACATTATGACACATATAATTATTCCTTTTTAAAAATAAATAAAATGATTTTAAGGAATCATGCTGCTTTTAATTATTTACAATACTTGTGGAGACTTTTTTAAAATGTTTTTTTGATTTATAACTATTATCTTTTTTTTTATTTAAATTATTCGAGCAAAAAGGTAAATTAAGTTTTGTGACTACAAAAACTTTTAATAAACGCGGATTATATATTGTTAATGTATTACACAGTACACATAACTTTCTCAGTATATTACTTGATGTGATATTAATTCAATTTATTATTTCAGCGAATAATCTATTTAATCCTAATTATTAAGTAGTTTAATATATATATATATATATATATATATATATATATATATATTTTAATTTAATGAAAATTATGATTCTTTTTATGAAAACAAAATTATATTACACATGCATTTCATTTTCAAGACTAGCTTTTTAATTATAACTCTTCAAGTTTAAAATAAAAGTTTTCTAATGCAAAATTTATGATTATAGTTCTAATGATTTTCTTTGACCTAATAACTAGAAATTAAATTAAACTTTTAATTTCGAGTGTAAATTATTTTTAATTTATGATAAAATGTTATGTTTATACAATAATAATGTATAAACAATGTTTTCTTGAGACTGAAATTGTGCCTAATAATTGGATGCAAATTACCATTTATGTTCCACTTCCAGAGAATAATTAATATTCCTGTTAATCCAAAATGCCTACAACAATTATTACATTTATGCTTTATCTTGTTAATATTGGTACGAAACACGGATCATGAGATATTTTATAGAATGAATAATTTATTTGAAAAAGTATGACAAATACTTGTATAGATAAATTTAGTTTTATTATTAAATCATCAAAATATGAGAATATAATAAACTTAGCTAAAAATTCTACAACCTAGAAAATTTTAAGCGTAATCTTTACTTATATTTTATAAGTTGCAAATCACAATTTGAGTATTTCTATTCAAACATACTGAAGCTGTTGGCTTGTGGGTAACTTCATGAATCAATTATGCCCACATATTATACTCTCGTATTAAAGTGACAGAAAATTATGGACACAGGTTGAAAAAGTTCATAATCAAAACAAATTCAAAATGTATCATGATAATAATACGAATAAGTGATGGTTTATTTCTTGAGAAAATATTTTTCCTGAGCTTGCATTAAGCCACACACTCTAAAATGGTACGTTTTTTAAAGTAAGTCATAATATATTTTCTCATATTATTATATTGAGTATAGGTATGTGCTTAGAATATACAACGAGTACTAAGTTACGAAGAAAAACTTATTGAATGTTCCAAAAATGTAATATCCGATTACATATTAAACTTGTTAGTCGGTAAAAAGTTTCTCGAATAGATTTATTTCACTGGTTTATTTATTAATAGACTTTGATTTTAAACTTTGTACAATAATGAACGAATTTAGGGAATAATAACTGTTAAAAAAATAAATTAATAGTTTATGAGTTTTTCAGCCATTTGAATGATTCATAACTATTATAGGCATTATCCATATTAAAAAATAAATAAATAAATAAATATATGACTTTGAAATTGTACACCGAATACAATTATACCTGGTAATAATATTTTTGTTTATTTTGTGATTAAACTAGATAGTTATACTATTTAACTATAATTATTAACCACTATACAGCTCATTTATTTAAATTCAAGTAATTTTCGGTAAAATATTTAACTTTCAATAAACAAATTAAATTTGTAATTGTTTCACGTTACTCAAAAATCTGATAAAGAAATTAATAGAAATAATTTATCGAATAATTTTAAAAGTTGAATTATTAATACGAAATATATAATAATTTATTTATTTGAATAATTATACACTTAGTACACAATATAGGTAGTAGACTGGAAGAGGCATGGATGTATAAAGGCATAACGCTGGTGGCAAGTATGAAGATAGTTGTATATTATGTATAAATTGTTATGTCAAATATTTTACCAAATCAAAATATTAGTGTTTGAATTGCATAATTAAAATATTTAGACATTATATAAACATAATATTTACAATTATAAATATACAAAATTAAATTGTAAAAACAACAGTATAATACAATAGCCCATAATATTTATATAAATATAAATTAAATACGGATTCAGCAATAGTTAAAAAAGTTTGCTTGAAAATAAAATGTACAACAATATATTATATTGATGAGTAAAAAATATTAATATAATTATAATTTAATAAGCCATTTGCGGTATGTGTAATAGACAAACGATATAATTATTAATTAGTATTAAAATGCTAAATAATAGTGTTTAATACAATACGATTTGGCTTATTTTAAATAGGCCACATTAAAGAATAATATTTATAAAATACAAGGACATTTCTTTTTTTAAATTCTTTATCTCACTTCAACGACTTATCCATTAGCACTAGATAAATTGACATTATTATAATATTACAAATTCATATCCTTAACGTCGGGCAGTACATTATATGAATTAAAAAATAAATAACAAACTTATAATATTGTAAACAAAATACTATGTCTCTGTTTTAAGTATGATAATACATTAATAATATGCATCTACCATATTATACACATGGAGTGATAGTGTGGAAAATATGACACAATAATAATATAATAGTGCGTACTTATCTAAATGCAAGTAGGTAAAACGCTGCAGGTTTATTTTTTATAGTACAAAATTCTCTTTTTTTTCCGTCATACTTATTTAAAAAAACATTAAAGATGTGTAAAATATTTAAACTCAAGACTCATAATTTACCAAAAAAATCAACAAAAATATTCAAAAACCCACAAATTAATATAATTTAAAAACATTGGAAGTTCTATACGGTCATATAATATATCCATTGGCTGTCATTGTCAGTCTTACCACTTTTTTATGACATGAAAGGGTCAAAACTTTTTTTTTATTTCAATAGAGCATTTCTAATGCATTCTATTTTAATGAAAAATTTAATTCATTTTAGACCACGATTACGACTTAAAAATTAAAAACATAACGCAATATAAAAATTGTATTTAAAACAAAACAAACATAATTAAAACGAGTACGTCATATTATATTATACGTTGGGCACTCGCATACTTATAAAGTAGGTACCTAAATATTAAACGTATACATTAAGAATAATTATAAGCTCTTGAAGATTATTACTGATTTAAGTATAATTATTTTACAGCACAGTAAAAAAATAAAATGTGACGCCTATAGGAGTTGTAATGAAAAATTAATTGAATATAATATTATCGTGTAATTTACGAATGATACGAATTTATAATTACATAGTATCCTACTACGTTATGTGGATGAGTTTTCGGGATGGAGATCTGTCTACAAGGGATAACCCTTTTGAAAGAGGAAATCGCTTCCGTATAATAATGTAAGTATGTATATGCGTATGTGTACTGTTGATATTGCGCAAACATAAATCATCGGTGTCGTATTCCTATAGCCCGCCCATTTGGATGGAAAGTAAAATCTATTGTCGACTTGCTCCGTTTGAGTTTCTATCCTTTTGTGGGGCTCAGGAAACATAACTTCCCAGCCCAGGAATAGCCTTGTCAACCTCAGACGTGTAAGCGTGTGTATACACATCATATAATATATATATATATATATATATATATATATATATATATATATATATATATAAAGAGGGAGAGAAAGAGAGAGAAAATACCGTGATATGGGAGTTATGATTATTGAAAAATGTATAAGAAATCTATCTAGTATAATATTATACTTTAATCTTAGTGAAAATATCATTTTAAACAAAAAATTATTATGATACATTTTTCCAACTAATATTGATATTTAAAGACTCACGTGATTTGAATTGATTTATATTTCGACAAAACTTATTAAACTCTTTACTTCTATATCATACCATTTATATAAATCAGTTATACATAAATGGCAAGAGTCTGTAGAATATAGTGAATAAAACTATGTCATTCATCATAATCATTGAAAAATTTATAATATAATATTTAGGATTTAAGTTTAAAAATGTTTGTGATAATAAAAAATACGGTTTTTAAATGAACATAATATAATTTATACTTTTTATAAGAAGTAATTACTATATCACTTTTTAAGAAATTGATATAAAAACTGAAAAAGTTACTTTCCTGTATGTTATATATGTCGAGTGTACCTCTTCATTGAGTAGGTCACAGTAATGGATGTATTGAAATTTAATTCAATGATAAATAATTGCATATTATGTTGGAAAACGAAGACGGTCGCTGTTAGTCTATTTTTCTGCGAATATTTATATTAATACCTAACACGATAGGTTGAACTAATTTTGCCAAAAACAAATCGCATAAATTATTTATTAATCATGAGTAAAGTTGATAAAATATTCCCTGTTATTTGGCAGTACGTTCGGTCGTTTAGCTCTTTGAGAAATATCTTTAAATTAAGTTAATTGTAGGTTTAAGTAAGAAAAATAACGAGGTAATTTTGAGAACGTTATTATTACGTCTCTGTAGAACATATCTTTTTTTAGAGTTGAAATCAATGGAACTTTATGGTATGCAATCTGGAGGGAACTAATTTAATTATCTTTTCAAATAACCAACAAATATTTTGGGTTAAGAGTAGGTACATATTTTTACAATAGCTATTATATAGCATTTGCAATAGTTTTATATTTTAGTATATTGTTATAGATACTAATATACACTATACTTATTTAATTTGATATACTACTACCAATCATCATACAGCTTATAAAATTTCGTTAGAATTTTAGGTTTATGTGGTATATAAATCTAAACCAACTATATGATATACAATTTTCTTAATCACTGATTTCGAGCCATCCTTGTTTTTAGTCGAATTAATTAATATTCATGTGATATTTACGAAGTTTAACTCGGTTATGTTGACCTTATATGCTCTTTAAACTACGCACATTCCAATCCCATACTGTACATCAATGACAATTTCCATTGAATAATTATAATTCCTGTGGTGCCTATTCGTAAGCTGGTCTCGTTCATTTGGTTATTTTCGAGTCGTCCTGTTGAAAAGGGAAATAAGAGAAAATTGAATTACGCGCCACGACATCCAACCTCTTACTACCTCCATGTCTGTAATTGTGTAGACATAGTTTGTCGATTAAACGAAGGCTCTTTGTCTCGGTCTCATGAGGATTATAATATTTTTTTCATTTTTTTTTTTTTTTTTTTGTTCGGGAACCGGATTTCCGTTTTTCCCCACAAAGGTAAAACCCCATGAGCAAATAATGTTGTGCTTAGGATCGAAAATTCTATATTGTAGTAAATAATTTTGGACATTACAACATTAATACATTTTATATTTATTTTCGTTTTTTTAACAGTTTGTTTTTCAACTTTTCGAGTAATATATTTTAGTTAAGTTGAACGTATAATTTTGTTACTGATAGTAAAAAATTTCAAATTAATTTACTACAATCTATCCTAGAAGATAAGAAATTATTCATTAAAAGTTAAACTAAAATAATTATAATAATAATTTATATTTATATTAAACAAAAAATAGTTACTTTGGTGACAATCAAGTATTCAATATTAATAATCAAGCCATTAAACAGTTTAAAAGGGTCAGTTCTTCAAAAATACAAATTGTTAACATTGCTATCGTTGTAGAAAAGGAAGTTTAAATCTTAAATATAAAAAGATTTTTTTATTGAATCTCGTTTTTAATCATAATTTTGAAGTTAAATTCTTAAACGATGCAAATTGCGATTATAATTATAAAACATTGATTTTAGATTTATGTGTAATAACAATAGACTAATAACTTTAATGAATGATATATTCTATGTATAGGTAATTTAAAATTAATTAGCCCATAATTTTCTTAGAAATTCGTTTAGAATTACGTAATTCTGTCTACATTAAATTAAATCGTTGTTGTTTTCAGTATCTATATAAACATTTGAACCATTATTAAAATAATATATTACTGTAAGAAGAACATTGATATCATGTTATTAATTTAAAGTATTGTCGTAGAAATATAATCCAGCATACCTATTTTATTTTTAACTAAGTATCTATTTAACTATTCCTTGTAAATAAAATGTTACTAAATACATTTTTGGTAGTTTTAATTTTTTAAAGTATAATTATTCTTACTGTAATTAAACATAATAAATATACACACATTAATGCAAGTGTACTTAAATAACTTTTTTGAAAATTGTTTGACTTGTTAATGAATGCACATTTTGAAAAATTTTGTGTTTTATAGGAAGACAGTTAAAAGATTTAAGAGCTTGACAAGAGACAATAATTATTCTCCCGGACTGATAGGTTATCCAAACTGTTTTGGTGTAGATATTACTGCGACTGTGAGAGATTTAACAGCACCGACAAGATTTTCGATTTAATGGTATACAAATACACATAGTAATTACGCAGAATAATTAATTTATATTGTAGTCAAGACCGAAAATCCATATTATCACATAAACTTATAAATTAACTATTAGGTGGAGTATAATATAAAATATACAATATAGACTGAACCTTGTATCATTTCAAGGTATATACCATTTTTTAATAACAATCAATAACACTTTACTAATATTGTTATAGAACAATTGAAACATTAAAAGTAAAACATCTAACATTAATAATTTGCATATATTTGTTAAATTATTTAATTATCTATTAATTAATATTCAGATAAACACTATTGCAAGCTAGCAAAAAATATAAATATAACCCGTCAAACCCTAAAATATTATATAATATTAAAAAAGAATAAGTAAAATTAGTAATAAATCCAAGCGAGCTACAATAATTTAATGATAACAATGAATTGCATACTATTAATTAGTCTTAGTCTAGTTTCAAATGGAATTTGATGGATATATTTTATTTTATTTTTTAAATACATCTTTTAGGTATAATATTTGATTTGATATAATATCAGTTATATTTTTAAGCTCCAGATAATGAAACCATTATGGGAAATGTTGTTTACAGTTGAAAATTATTTAATTAAACATAGACCAACATTGATATTTGCATGTGACTGTTAGGTATACAAAATATCTATAGTTTATTTTTAATGTAAAATCGACAAATGGACGTTAACTACTGTTGGTCGCGATTGGGGTATAACAACTTTTAATTGTGACGTGTGATCTGTATCTGGTCACAGTAATGGGAAAGGGATGAGAACTTTTGTGCACACTTATACTATTGCACATACAATATACAAATGTCGCTCGTTAGTCAATTCTCAATTTTCAGTCATGTAAGACATGGCACATTTATGGAAACTTTGTGATACACAGATTATGGTGGAGAGGAGGGAGTAGCGGCCGACAATGGTACGCATGATGTATTTCTTGCAAAACGACTTTTGCAACCTGTGTAAATTTTAGATAACTCTGACACGACAAATAAAATATGATTCACACGAATAAATATTATGTTTCGACGACAATAGTGATCCTATAGAATAACAATAATAATAATTAACAACAGTAGAGATTTCAACAAGATGACAGTTGATTTATGTATGTACACAATATAGGTGAATTTAGATTGCATACTATGATGTAAAATATAGATAAATTACAAATATAAATTAATATACTATAAAAAAAAAAAAATCTAAAGACCGTAGTTTTATTTTATAAAATATATTACCTAGTAATTTTTATTATTATTATTATTTTGTTCAACTCTTTTAATTTTTATTAAAAAAAAAAACAGAGAATTGATTTTTTACGGGTAAAAATAAAGAAAATATGCCAAAATATTATTCTAAATTTTAATTATTACGTACCGATGTCAACATCAATGTCTTGTGATAACACATGTTTTTTTTTTGGCGATAACACGTCATATTATTATTTCTAAGCTGCAATATACCTGTCTATCACAAGAAGTAACAAAAATGAGATGTGTTGTTGATGTTAAGGTAGGAAGTGACATCGTACAGAATAACAGTATTTTAGTATTTTCAAAGGGATTAAAACAGTAACGTATGTACAAGATAGTATGTGGTAGGTGTGGGCGTGTGGTGGTATCTAAAGTGTGGTATATGTATGCGATAATCCGTAAGATCTCAATTTGCATAAACGCTGAGGCAACAGATGCATTTATTGAACTGACAGGAGAAATAAAGGCGATTACGCGATGTTGACGCGTGAGGTACACGACTCGAGTTGAATATTTAGCGTTTGAATTAAATTCAAAAACTAATAAAGCATAACGCATTGAATAATATTGGTTGCGTGGATGGCGATTATTGGATTAGATGGAAATAAAGCACTCTTAGCCACAATAAATATAATGGCCATAAGGCAAATAAGGTCTCAATAGCCTTAACATCATTCGAAATAATAATTATAATGGTTAATAAACAATTTTAAATGTTCAATAGATCATTATTATTATTTTACTGATTTTACTATTATTTTATACTCTTTCTTGCAGAATATTATATACCTATTATTATAATTAATTATTTTACACGTTATTTATTGTGCATATTACGTAAAAAATATTATATATTTCTGTAGACAAACTGCGACTTTGTTTTACACCCTTTTTAATTTTTCAATGGCATACTTAACATTGTCTTGTATTTTAAAATAATTACTCTTATCTAGTGACATTTTCTTACAGGTTCCGACGCACCATTTATTTAGACATATATACTTAAGAATGAAACTCTGAGCTTGTAGAAAAAAAATCATATATGACTTATTACTGCAGTCATAAATAATAATAAAAATAATAAAAACCAGAGATGTCAGTGTATAGTAAGTGTCAAATGCACCTTGTCATTGAGTAGGTCACTATAATGGATGTCTTAAATTTGAATTCAATGATAAATCATTGTACACGAAAAATGATTCTGAGTAAAGACCGTCTTCTAGACTGCCAGTGTCAGCCTATATTTTTAAGGATATTTTTATTATTTATATAGATATTAGTAATAGGATAAGTTGATGTAATGTTTGGTAAAAACAATTCAATAACATAATATGCTATATAATAAATTACAACAATAATAATAATACATAATTTCATACATTTCTAACTCCAGTCTTATAAATAGTTTTAAACTTTTACTTTCTATCATCTAAAAAACTAACTATGTTTAATTTGTTACAGAAGGCCACTCTCAAATTTAAAATTTGAAGCATTTTTTCCGCTCAAAAAGGTGACGTCAGATATACACATCATCACAAAATCAATGCATTCATCGCTCCAATCAAAATCTAAAATATTGACTTATTTTAATGAATGCATCAAACCATTCAAAATAGTCAAGTAGTTAATTACAAGAGTGAGGAAGTAATTTCAGGAAAACATTTCGATTTTCCACTAACAAAGAAAAATTAAAGATATGGATTTTTATTTTTTTCTATTATAATATTTTTTTGCAGCGGTCTTTTGTAAGTTACGTGTTAAAAAAAAACCATCATCTAAATAATCTCAAAACGACATTGCTAGAACTTTTTTTTAAAGGTTATTAAAATTCAGTCGAATATTAACCTCTTTCATCTTTTTATTACTTACATAGTCAGTTTAAAGACAGAATTTTTTTAATCAAGAGTTCTTTCCTACTTACAACAAATGGTTAACTACGTAGGTACTTACTTCAATCTTGTTTCGTTTATATACAACATTTTGTGACTAGTAAAAAAAAAATTCACTTATGACCATTTATAATTAAAGAACTCAGGATATTTTCCTAAAAATTAATTTATTCAAAGTTACAATAACTAATGAAAAATTAAAGAAATGTGAATTTAAAATTTTCATGATTGTTGTTATTTTTATTATATAACATTTTATGTTTATGAATAAAAATGTATTCTACTGTTTACGTATTATAATAAAAATTTTAACAAATAGTGAAAATTTAAAAACAAATAAATATTAAACAATTTTATGATGTCACATGAGTATTTATGTCAACATTTTTATATTTATCTCACATTTATTTCCACATTTAAATTTATTTATCATATTATCATGTTACTGTATGGACATTTTATCGTTGTGGTACTGTGGTAGTATTGATTATCTAATTTATATAATATTATTATTGCTTAAACAATATTTATGATTTTTAAAAAAAAAAATGTTTATTCAATTTGGATAACAGATAAATAGGCATTATAATGATTAATAATAACACAAGTAAACTTGTTAAAAATATGTACAAACTAATGAATCTATACATCAATAATATTATGTAGTTTTATTTTCCAATATTTTTTTGCATTTACTATATTTTATATGGGTATGTATTTAATTAACCATAATATCAGCTCTTATATTGTTATAAATAAACCTACCCTATTTTTTTACTATATAAACTACACATTTTCATTACATAGATAGGTTTGAAAAATCTGAGAAAAATCTCGGTTACATAATTGCATAACGCGCTCTATGAAAATTTTTAATGGCGTATCTAACAACCTAACACTATACCACAGATGTTCTAAAACTGGGATACACCTACCACTGATGGTGTACGGATGACTACTTCGTGGTGATACGAAAAATGAATAAAAATATAGATGCATTTAAAATGATATTGGAATGAAATAGGTACTATTTCACAGATTTATTATGAATGTTTTTGTTTTAAGTCTTTATAGGCTCGTTAAACGGCAAATTGTAATGCGCAAGTGTGTCCGATGTGACTGTATCATTTAGAATGACGGCGCAGCACAAGGTTGTCGCTTGCCACCGAAGAACATCAAAGGATGATTGGGTATGATTGTCGAGCAAGTCGCACCGGGTCAAATAGATATACATACTAACTACCCGTTATCTATATTATGCATGTACAGTACAGTGAACTATCAATTATTATAAATTGTAATTAATTATTACAAAATAACAACTCCTAATGTCCAATTAAACATTTTTAAAATAGTATTATATTATTACATCAATGACAAATTTAAATAATGTAATTTTCGTGCTAATGAGTTCGATAGTAATTTATTGAATTGAATACAATTTTATTGGGTAGTTGCTTTTTACGAACATAATTAAATCATCCAACAATTAATGTAATACTTTTAAAATACATATTATAGCATAATAATAATGTGATTATGGTATATTGTGTCAGATTTTATTTATGTAACAATCAGTTTTTAAAAGCTACAATCAATATAAATTGAAATAATAGATTAATTTAATTTTGTAGAAAATAATAAGTGCCCTTTTAAATTATTATTGTATTATAGAAGTATATAACATAAAAGATTTAATTAATTGGTACAACGCATCAAAGTATAAAATACTTAATTATTATTCAATCGAATTATTGTTCGCTATAACTTCAACTGTAGCAACTAAACCTGTTTTAATAGGTTTTAATAAAATAAAGTTCTAATATTCTATCACTACAACATAATTTATTAACATTGGGTATAGGTGATCAAAAGTCAATCTAATAAATTCGATTCTTTTAGTAATTGATCAATGGGATTGAAACAATTTGGAATATCAAAAATTGTGTTATGAAAGTTTAAAAGGATTTTTTTCATTTAAATATCTATTGGTTTTAGTTGCCTTAAAACTAGATTTGACTGTTACCATACTTCATAATCAAAATGTAATAGGTTTTTGAAGTTATTATCTAATTCATGTTAAAACCATATTTTTACAGTATACCATAAACCTATATAAATTGAAAATGATACATAAGTATTAGTTTTTATTTTATTCAAGATATACATACATCTTAAAAGTTATTTGGCACAAAATACTTATTAGATATTGGCAATCAAATAAATAATTTCTTTAAGAGAAAATTCAAAATACAGACAAATGCCTACTAAGGACAATACCCTTTTTTGATTTTATTATTTGATACGCTCACATCACACCGCAAGTTCCGCTCAAAGTTGATGAAAATGAGAAAAAACTATTTCATTGTACAATAAATACATTCAATACAATTAATGATGTTATATTATTCGCTGCCCTAAAAATTTTAATATTATGTGAACGGTCTAATAGTATTATAGATAGCACATTGCTTACATATTTTTACGTTTTGTTAACTCTACCTATATCAAATAACATTATGTTGAGGGTAGTTCTGTGCTTACTGTTTGTTCCAGTTACACTAGATCCTGGATTTTGAAAATCCAGTAGGATAGACCACTAACTGAATATTAAAATACAGCATACCACCAGTACTGCAGGTACCAATATTACACAAACCCTAAGCACTCCGTTCAAATTTTACGTAAATATGCTTATTGCTTTTCCCCTAACAGCGTCTACATGTTAAAAATAAATGTATTTGTTCGTGGTTCTTTAAACCGTAAAAAACACTGTCGTCGATATTGTTATTTTTTTTTTTTTTTGTGTGCATGCAACACGCGGTCACGGAGTATTGTACAACGGTTGTCGCGTATAATATAGTGTATCAACAATCTCGTTCAGCCCGTGTAAATACAAATTGTGTAGACGACGTACGTGATATTTATATATATATATATATATTGTTTATTGTTATTTCAAAAAATAGTTACAAATTAAAATGTAATACAAAAATTAATAAAAAGCGAAAAAAAATGTCTCCAGAGCCTAAGCTTGTGACAAGAGTTCAGAATGTTCCTTAATTTTATATTTTAGATTTTTTAATACTGTTTATACAATGAAAAATATAAAAATAAAAAAAAATCCTTGTGGTATATAATTGCAATTTATATAG
This sequence comes from Pentalonia nigronervosa, assembly GCA_014851325.1. Classification (NCBI taxonomy): domain Eukaryota; kingdom Metazoa; phylum Arthropoda; class Insecta; order Hemiptera; family Aphididae; genus Pentalonia; species Pentalonia nigronervosa. Next base: position 13,348 of record JACXSJ010001233.1, on the reverse strand, counting down.
AAAAACAAAATACAATTTATTAAGAAGATTATTGTACAGGAAAAGTAAATAAAAGTAAATTTAATTAATTGCTATTGGGTTTTGTATGCCGATATGCGTATCGACCCTAAATTCTGCATACTCCTATGACACAGGGTGATTCGCCAACTTTGTTCAACCTCATAAGACCTACGGGTGCTCAATTAGAAATTCTACCAAATAGGCGTCCGAACTAGGACTTCGGGCCTACTCCCGGACATAGCGCCATATACAAAAAAAAAAATTCCATTTTTCATTTTAATAATGAATTCAATCAAATTCTGATTTTTATAGTGATTTTTAAATACTCGTACTTACAGACAATATTTTCAATTTGTTGAGATTTGTTGTCCCGTGGTGATACAAACTTCTATTTATCAAAATATGTAAACCTCTTTTTTTTTTTTGTATTGTAAATTATTAAATGGATCATTTTTATTTTAAAAAGAATGACGTACTTAATACAAATTTTGAACTAAAAGTTTCTCAGTTATTAAAACGTTTGTACTAAGGATAATAATCCTTAAAAATGGTTTTACAAAAACATAAATTTATATAATGATAGATCTAGTATTTATTGCAGTTAGAGCATCTTCCGAACACATTATTGTGAACCTATATTGTCCTTAATACACAATGTTAAATACATCAAAACTACTTGTTTGAATTTTGTTTCTGATTGGTTAAAATTTTCAAGTAGTACAAAAATTCGAAAATATTGCGTTTAAATAAATTTAAAAATATCAAGATTCAGATATTAAACAACTGCATTATTGAAGAAAAAGCAAGATAATCATGCTTGGCGAATCACTCATCATTAATATATTATATTCACACATATATTATATTTTTCATACATACTTACACTTGCACATGAACGTTGTAAACGTTACAATCCAATTACCTACCGTTGACGAATTTTTCTCGTTACACTATAGTCTGGGGGATTTCTGGTGAAATAATTGAAGGTATATATAAAAGCCATATATCGATTCTATACGTAGAAAACACAATGAAATAAAAGCGCAAAAACTTTATGGCCAATGGTCATATGGGTCGTAAGTCACATTGGGACTTGAAAACTTGTCAGTTTACCACGCATCCGCGGCTGATGATCGAAATTAAGTTATTCGTCTATGGATGCGACTTATAAAATAGATGTCTTATATTAATATTTTTTCATCCTTTTTTCACCTCAAAAGCCACCACAAAAATTATTCGCATTGGTAAAATTATATTTTGGTACCTAAATATTAATAGCAAAGAACGAGTGTACTGATAATATTATAATTTCAAAGTATTTGCAATAGAAAAGTTTACACTAACTACAGAATTTTGATTTGTTAAAATTATTCTTATGTATAATATAGATTTGTTGATGTTCTGAGAATTTTACATACTGTAATGGTTACAATGTAACTTATAGGTCAATTATAATTACCCTATTATTATTAATAATTTGCCTGTATACTTTTATAAAATCGACTAAGTTTAAAATATATTTTACTCTGTAGAAAATATTTACACAAAATATATGTGCATATAATATAGATTATATTTTTATTTAAATATTACTTTTATAAATTATATTATCAGAGATGATACAACATAAACATCAGTGCAAATATTGTCTATATATTTTTACTTTGTTCTAATGTAGGTAGGTAAAAATAATTTCTTTTTTTAGTTTTTAATAAGTTGTTTGTTAACCATTTTTTGCAAAGCAACTAAGCTTAAAATCGTTTACTTTTTTTCTCGTTTAAAGAAAATATAATGATTAGTTTTACCAAAGAAACAAATTATTTTAAACAGAAAAGTTGTACCTATTAGACGTATAAAAAAATACTGTGTTTAAATTATAAATATTAATACATAAAATAATATAGTATACATAAAAATATGATAACTATATTATGAATATATAATTTTATTGTTAAAAGATTACTTCAACATTTCTCATAGTTTACACTACACTTTTTACCTATATAGGGTGATAATAAATTTGTATTATGTAGGTACGAACAATCATAATATCATAACATGAACGATTATATTTGAAATACGAATTTCTTATTAGCACATTTATATGTATTTTAAATTTAAACTTAAAATATTATTATTAAAACTCAATAATTACATATATTTGTAATATTTCTTTTTCTTGTATAGTGCTTAAAACATTTTTTTTTCATCATTTATAACAAACATACACATAATATTTCATTTGCATTTTTGGTAAAACAGTAGTGCTTTATTGTGACGTAACCTTATTTCATAAAAATATAATATAGGCAATACAAAAATTAAACAATAATAGGTATTTAATATTTATTTTTATGATTGTAACTTCAAAGTTCAGTAGGTTCTAAAATTAATTTTAAAACTAACCAATGAAGATTTTTTAAGGTAGGTATTAAAATATTTGATTCATATAACCTGAATTACTTATTAAAATTAATTATAAATTAATTTCATAAATTAAAATTGCTTTATTATTGGTGAGGTAACGTTATATAGTTTTATAATGTATTGATATTGGACTAAATTAAACTCCAATGATTCCGAAACAATTTTTTTTGTTTTGTTCATTACGTTTATTTATTACAAATATTAGTTATAACATTAAATATGAATCAATGATATATATATATATATATATATATAGACTGATATAAGTTCTTTATAGCTTACATTATATAATTAAATCAATTTAAGTATTATTATTAATATCACATATCAATTCCCCAGTATATGGATCAAAATAGTTAAGTTTGTGGTTAGGATAGGTATTAATATGTTAGTTTAGTCATATTTATGTGATTTATATTTATTAAGCAATCATCAAAAGTTAGTAAGATAATTAGTTGAGTTAGGTGAGTTGCTTAGCATAAGTACATATTTCGGAGAGAAAACATTGTATGGATATGCTTTGTTTCGTTAACTTAGTATTTTGACATTCCAATTTGAATACTAATAAGTAGATAACAACGGTTAGAAGATTTGGATTACTTTGAGGTGGTACGCTCTGCGGTTAGCTGTGATTTATGTGTAAAGTATAAGTTACTTTGTTCGATTATATTATGTATATTGGTGTGTATGTGTGTAGGTTTGTGAGTCCACCTGCTTATGTATATATTGCAGAGCATTAGATAAGTGAACCCATTCCCCAGATTATATATACATATAAAATAAATTATTATAAATAATGATAGATTTACAAGTTCAATAAATTACCATGAAACGATTTAAAAACATATGATAAACTTTAAAAAGTTCGGTAAACGGGTACTGCTATGCTGTACAGAAAGTGTCGAGTGGGCCACTGTAATGGACATGTTAAATTTGAATTCATTGATATAAAATATTTTATGTGAGGGTTAGGATAGCTTTGGAGTCGGTTATGGAAGCGTTTGTTGAAGATACGTGCTATCTCTTCTAATCTTGGAAATCATTATGAAGAGCTAAATTTGAAATATATGGATACACTCCCAGGAAATCCCAAACGAAGGTTAAAAAGGAAGTAGTGTCGTGACTTCTTACAAGCTTTAATCAAACCATTATGTATATTATTTTTTCTCTCATCGTATAAACTTATTGTACTAAATGTATATATATTTTATGTTGAATAAATATATATATATATAAAAAGAGATAAAATCATTTTATACGAAAAATGATTCTGGGTAAAAACGGTCCATCAGTATACACAACTAAGTGTATTTTATGATGATAATATTGCTGTTAAAGTATTTCATTTTACTTTTACTAATACGGTAGGTTGCATTAATTTTTGCTCAAAGTATTGTATTTAGAAATGTCACTGTGTGTATAAAATATAATAATATACTTTAAAAGTTTCATGTACTCGCAAATAATATTTTGAAATTACAACGAATAACTGATATTATTATTATTAATTCGAATATCTAATTTTGTTCAAATTCGAACTTAAAATTCTATTAAATTCAACCGTGATAATATTTTTTTTTAGATTTTTTTGTTACACCATAAAATATATACGAGAAAACTCAATTTATAATTTCAATCCTAAGATATAAAAATTGAAATATTTAATACATTTTTAACTACAAATTTGCAAAAATTTGATAATTTGGTAAAAATTTGAACTTTAAATGCTTATAAAAAAATGTATGTCTATGCATATTTAATAATTTTTTACTTCGCCGCAAAAAGCAATGACAGACACAAAAAAAAAACACATAATATTGTAAAATCAATCTAAAATCAACAATGTATTTATAAGGTATTTCATTTAACGAAAAACACTCATTATTTCGAAAAGTATTGACTTTACCCAAAGATTTTTTTCACATTTTTAAAGAAATAATATATTTTCTTATTTTTAATACTTAAAATATTTTATTTTTTTATTTTTTTTTTTTTTTTTGAATGACAACATAGTTTTAATTTCGTGTTTCAGAGCAGAATATTTTTCAAATTATTTCGATACATAAAAATATAATTTCGAAGGAATTATTTATGAGTTATAAGTATTTGAAGTTTAGATGAGTAGAGCAGCGGACCAACATTTTCCGGAGTAACTGCGTACCACTCCACTCCTCTCATTTATACTTTAAATACTTATAACTAGGGCTGTAAATTTAATTCAGTAAAAATCTTTAAGAAATTAGTATAAAATCTCAAAAAATGCAATTTAAAATGCACTATAAACCAGAAATAACATCAAATAACCTTTAAAAATGCCTTAAAACCTCAAAAACTGTAGTAATAAATGCACTTTTAATACCAAAAAAATGCATTAAAAATAACAGTAACATAAATAACTATCATAATTAATAATAATATTTTTATATGATAATAACCTAACAGATCATCTCCATACAAAATCATATGTAATGATTTATCGTCGAATTAAAATTTAACACATTCATTGCAATGACCTAATTAATGACGATTACTTACTTTTTTAAGTTATATTTTTAATACACTTTGGTGAAATGTTGTTTAGAATACGTAATATGCGTTGTTAGTATAATAAGGACCAAAATATCTTCGAAATGTATTTAAATAAAATTATTCATTACGAATATTAGCATTTTTTTCTGCAATATTTTATATTTACACGGACTTAGAAAAAGATCGTTCTAAAAGTGAATAAGAAATAGTTTTTACTCTACAAATAACGTATCGGAGAACCAAATATATGGTAAGTGTTAGACATTTCAAAAATAAGATATTATATTCACGCAAAAATCAGCAATTTGAATTTTTAATGTGCTTATAATAATATATGTTCAGAGACTATGTGTGTGTATGTCGTATTCAGGTAACAATTAAATTCCTTTTCCTACCAGTAAAGATGCTGATAAAGAGAATTGAAGCACTTTTACTGTCCAATAAAGTGTTGTCAGACACAAAAAAAAATAAAAACACACACACATATCGTTCCGTTCGGAATCTAAAATGTATCTAAATTAACTAGAAATTAAAAAAAAATAATGATAAGATTTTTAATATACGAGTAGAATAATATGCATTTAATTTGTTTTCTATTTAAATGAAATTAACTTCAATTTTCCTTCTTCTTTATTTTGATATTTTGTGATAATGATTATCAATTTATCGCAATAATTTTGTATATATCAATAATAGCTTGCGAAGACGACGCGTCGTCGATGATATTATGTTTATAAAATATTAAACTAGAAAGTACAAACTAAATTGGTATGTCATTAACGCACTCATAACAACGACGGTGAACGATGAAAGGTAATTTTATTTTCACGTGTTTTAACATTTTTAAGTCCTAATCGTTTACGTTTTTTCCGAAGACAGTTTGCCAAAATATATGTACATTTTTTTTAACACCCAATATCCTTTATTGATGGAAACATACTAATACTTAATAATTTATCAATTACTTTATTTTATATAATATTATAAAATGGGTTTTTTGATTACATTTAAAGTGCTTTATTTTATTAATTATGTTGTCTCAAAATCCAAACCGTACTTATTATATAATGTATTACACAGCAGTCTACATAGGATGAATGGTTGAAAAATTATTTTCAGTTCTAATAAATATTGAGTTTTGAAACTTAACAAATTCAAATATTAGATACCAACATAGAATTACTTTGAACAATTAATTTATAAATGATAATTTGTGTCATGACTCATGATATAATATTTTGTTTGAGTACCTACTATGAATAAAAACATAAATTAATTTAATAAAATAACTGAAAAGTGATTTTTAGTATTTATAATCAAAAAAATATTTATTTAATAAGGATTAACAAATAAATATTATTTGCTATTTTGAATTTTCACCATTTATTCATCTTAGTTCTTCCAGCGATTACTTCAAATGTTTATTTTTTTTATCTCTAACTGCTGTTGGTTATTTAAAAAAACTATATCAAACTCATTTTCATTTTCCTTTTGAAGTAAATCTTCCATGGAATTCGTCAATGAATAGTCTTCTAAAGATTTCGTGTTTTGATCAGTTACAGAAGTAACATTTTGTTCATTTTTTAGTGCCAAAGAACAATAATCAGTATTATTTTTTGATTTCTTCTGCAGAATATTAAATAATTTTATCAATATTTTTTTTTTATCAAATAAATTACGATTTTTATGTTCCCAGTTGTTCCTCTATTGTTATAATATTTTTTTTTCTTAAAAAGAATACTGAGCTCTACTGAGGTTATCGAGTCTATTGTATTAAATTTCAATACCATACATAATATTATCGATGTCAAACAGGCGTTTGATCAGGTGTGGCATACAATAATCCTCCTTTTTAAAATTAAAAATATCATACCTCCTGTATTTTCCTATTCTTTAAAAATTAGATACTACCTCGATGAGTTTTAATTCACCGTCCTTATGCCGCTTCACCGTTTCGCTCTTGCCTCTCAGCCACTTTTATAATACAAGCCAGAGTTCCCCAAGGCGCAATAACAGCTCTTCTCCTATTCAACATTTGTATAGCTAATCAACCTACTTCTTCTTATTATATTCTTGTCATTGAATATGCTGACAAAAAAGCAATTCCTCAGTTCGTGAAAATCCAATAACCGAATTTAATAATCTTCAATCACATCTTTTTCATATTTAAATCTCATGTCAAAACTGGAAAATATAAAAATTAATAAAAGTAATTCGAGTCATATTGCTATTTTTCTTAAACACATTTTTTTCGAATTACATTTAACAACAATTTAATTCCATCTTCACCAACTACAAAGTACTTCAGTGTCCACTTCAATCAAAATTTACCTGAGCAGAGAATTCACGATATTTTAGATAATAATTTATTGTGTTTTAGTACATTGAGTATTATCCAAAACACAAAACTTAAACTAAATTGTCGTTTTTGTAAACTTATATTTATATTTCTTAAACTCAAAATCAAAATTTTCACACAACACTAAACTAAACCTCTACGACTATACAAAATTCTACTGAAACCAAAATGTACGTAGTCGAAATTTAGGGATTCACAAAAAATGTAATACGAATAACTCAAAACAACATTGCTTGTTTATTTACAAAGACCCTCTCCCTTCTGCGTTTCAAATAAAACACTTCAAGTAGATCTAAATATAAATATACAATTACAAATTTCTATTAAATCTTATCGTGTTACCATAACACACTCTCTGATCACAAAATATTCTAACAAAAAATGTAACTAAATCAATATTTGCAATTCTCTTAAAAGACACTAAGCTGCACTTAATTTTAACATCACAAAAATACAAACGTTATATAGTTAGTTTATGTTTAATCTAAATAAAAATATATATATAATTATACAATAACATTGATAATTTATAAGTTGATTCATAAATATCTTTAATACATTTCACATTCTACGTACCTAATATTATTAAATTATACTTTATTTGATATGAGTAATAAGTATTATAATAAAGTTTATAAGTAGTAATAATTAATTCTATTACAATTTACCAAATAATAATCATTTTCCTTCTTTGTAATTTTCTTTTGTGATGGATCAAGAACAATAACTTGTCTTGTGTTTACCAAAGTAATTGGTCCTTTCTAAAGTAAGTGTATATTATTAGTATATCAAAATTAAAAATAAAATAAGTTCTTAAATATCAAATTCAGTTTTTATTCGTAATTAAATAATACTGAGTAATAACTAATACGTATTGTTATTAATATTTCATACTATCGTAAATAATTAAAAAATATCTACTTATAAGTGTATGTTATTGTCTTACTTCTTGTGATAATTCATCGCATGTTATGTTAATGACGGTATAAGTTTTGTTTGTTTGTGATGAATTATAATTCGAATTATCCATGGTCTCTTTAAACTGAGTTGATGTTGTAGATGAACTATCTATTTCTCTATTACTACTGTTAGCTAAAGTATACATCGAAGAAAAATGTCTACTATTAAAGATGTTTCTAAATTATGTATAAATATGAATTAATATTGTGATTTGAGAAACTCGTCGGATGATTTCATTAAATCGCATATTGTAATTTGTTATTTTTATAAAAGAATATATAGTTATTATAGTCTTATGATAATTCAATTTAACTCACTGTTGTTGTGCTTAGAAGTATTTGATTTTCTGGGTATCCAAATAAGTCTATTACTTAATGGCAATAAACTCCCTTCTGCATTTATCACCTCAGAGTCTTTCCTAAACATGTATACGTTAAAACCTACGTTGACGAAAGTTTTAAAATATTGCTGTGTAATTTAGTTATTTTTTTTTTGTAAATATTCAATCCATTTTAACGCCAGAAATAATTATTATAACTTATATTTAAGATAGCTACCTCATTAGCTTTGGTTTTTGAGTTGTTTAGAGTATTAACAATAATAAACAGTATACAATATTATATTTACAATAACAAATAGATACATATTTAAACTGATTAACCTTTTTTTATAATCATACAAGAATAACATTTCTAAGTGTACATCTAATATTTATACTTGAGCTTTCAATTGAAATATTGTATCATTTATAATATGATTTAATTTATTTAAAATTATTTATGTTATGCAATTAATGGTATCACGAGTGAATAAGATTGGACTGGAACAAATCACTGATTTTCTAACTACTATCCTTCTAATTTAAGCCCTTTCAGTTGGAAACTGATTTTCACACTATAACACTTCACTGCCACAAATTATTGACTTTTTTATTATTTTTATTCTTAATTATAAAATTTGAATAAAAGTATCAAACAAACCTATAAATTAATATTGATCATTTACTTAGTTAATCGAATTAATTTCAAAAATGTATGCCATAGTTTCCCAAAATATGATATTTATCGATATATTAACACAAAATACGATATTATACCCTATAGTGCTCTAGGGTCAATAGTTTTCAGTATTCCATGACCATGACATAATTTAATGAACCAATGCTTTTAATTATTGTAATGTGTTTTTAATAAAACAAACATTTAGGCGTGTCTGGACAGTGGGTACAATACTAGCTTGATAAAAATTATATATTATATTAACACATGCAAAGTACAGAGAATTGTAATGATATGTGTATCTACTTTGTGTTAATGTATTAATTCTACATGACATAAATTTGAGTTAAAACTTGAGCCAACTAGAAAATACTTAATTTTGTAAGTATTGAAATGTTGGACTGATTAGGACTATAAACTAAGAAAAGTACGAAAAATCGTTAAAACTTTTAAATTTAAAAAAAAAAATGATAAACATAATACTAATAATAGTGATACATTTAAAATATTAATCCACAACATTTTTAAATGTTTCATAATTTTTATTGTTTGATTATTGATTAAAACTAGATATTAAAAAAAAAACCAATAGATTCCAATCGTAACATTATATAATATAACATATTATATTATACTACCTTTGAGATGAATTGAATACTTTTTTATACACTTTTTGTAATTGCGATTTCTTATAAGACATTTTAATAATTTTTTTATACAATTTATTACACTGCATATATTTAAAGAATATTTATTACCTATTTTAAGTTTAATTAACAACAAATTATTATTTGTATACAATTTGTTACCATAGAAATGCTTTGAGATCTAAAACAACTGAATTATATTTTTAAGGTTTCGGAGGCTTAAAGTTGAGTGAGAACTTACATTACTATTGCTTATTATGAACTTATATATTTTATTTATAGTTTAAAAGAAATCAACTTAAAATAAAATACAAACATTTTTATTTTAAATATTATTTCATAGTAGTATAATAATTTAAGATACTCGTATTACATAATATATGTTTAAACGTGCTAAGACAGAAAACATCACTAATAATTCGAGTACCTGAGTTACATTATCTACATTAAGTGAACACAAAGTGGATGTGTAAAATATATTTAGTTAAATTTATAAGCGATGAGACATATTTCATGGAAGACTACTCTGAACGGAAATTCATCAACTGTACAGTACCTGGTAGAGTGGTACATTGTAAAATTAAGTTCTATTTCACACACAATAATTTTTGAGCACTCATAAAAAATTAAACTTATCAGTTGATAAGTAATTTATAATCACTCATTAAGTACCTACTGTTAAACCAAATATTATTAGATAATAGAGCTTAATATGGTCTATTAGTTTTATGATTTTCTGTATTTACTATATTGTGTATAACACTACAACTGCTTAAAATGTTTTAATGAAGTTAATCGGGTATCAATGAACTTTAAAATCACATTGAATATCATTGTAAAAAGAGTAAAAATTGTATGTTTAACAGCATTTGCATTACCTAGACCTTATAATTTTTATGATAAATATCTTATGGTGTTTATAAAAACAAAATTTATTTATCTTTTAATTAAATATGAATTAAAAGATATCTGATCAATGATGCCTGTATAATACTATTCCAATAGGTATATTTAAATTAATATTTATGTATTGGGTACTTTCGTCTTGGAGCATAGAATGCATATAGGTTTGCACAGTGGTGGGGAGCGGTTTGGTTTTAATCCCCCGAAATGTTATCAAAATTAAAGAAAAAACAATCAATGTATAAATATCGAATAATTTAAAATGAAAAATGTTATAGCCGGTGACACGAAAACTGGTGTCGTGCGACATAGTTTAAGAAACTATATGCGGTTAGGTGTAAAATTTTTTTATAACCTCCTCCCCCTTTTAATCGAAAAACAATTCAAGATAAAAAAGTTTATACAGATATTCAATTGCACATTTGCACCTATGAAAATATATGCAAATACAGGTCGTGCAATTCACTCGAAACATTTATAGTTTATTATAACTTTAAACTTATAACATTCTAAAAGCATCAGGTATATAACGGGAGTTGAAATTAAATTGACTGTGATGTGTGTGTTTAATAAACTACAAAATAACAGTGACTAAAGAAGTATCTACCCATAAAAATATAGACATTAAAAACATATGATTTTTCTGAATCATAAAATGTACGTAATTATTCATGCACGAATATAATAATAATTAATATTATACTGCGGCGGTTCCTCGATGTTCGTTGCGTAAACTTATTATCATTTAGATAGTTGGATAGTGTGTATAACATTACCTATATTTACATAAATTAAAGTTGTATTAAAACGTGTTGACTGCATTTGCTACCGCCGCGTGTGTGCACTGTACACACTGCTCGGTTCACGATATATACCTAGGTATAGGAGGTACCTACCGCATTTATTTTTTTGTTATTATTATATTAGTACTGCACTATTTATGATTGCTGTTCCGTAAAAATACCGAATTCTTACATATTATTATGCCCTTAAACGTATCAACGTGTGTGTATAATATACTTCAAAGTATTCATAATAATATTATACTGTGTGCTTACCACGACGACGGTGTTATGAAAACCGTCGTAGACATAATATAATAATAACGTCTGCTGTATCACAATGGCGTTGAGTGCAGTCTATATTGAAATGATTAAAAAAAAAAAGTTCAAAGAATCGTTGACTACTTTTAACGGAACCTATACTATATAAAAAAACAAATAAGTACTCTGATGGTTTTATTATTCCGCGTTGAAAGTAATTATACACCTATGTTAGTGGCGTAGCCAAGGTTTTTAAAAGACTAATAGAAAAAATTTTTTAAAAATTAAATTTGTAATGTTTGCACCAGACACAACTTTTATACTTGTTAGGTACATGTAACCAGATATACAATATTAAATACATCCTACTGAAATAAATAACACTTTTAACAAGTCTTTGTTTGTATTCATTTATCACAGACAACTTTATGACGACAGTCATACACAATCATATAATAATTATTGTGCCCAACAACTGTTGAAGTCCAATCTGAAACTTTCATTCTTCTATGAGATTTCTTTTTAGAAAAGCTATCAATATGTTTTTTCTACATTGTCATATTCGGCAAAAATACGTCCGATGGGTTGGGAAGGAGGGGTGGGCATGATCGCTTTGTCAGACCTCTGGTTGCGTAACTGACCTAAAGAAATTGAAAATTTTAAAATTCCATTTCGAAACGACCGCCCGCGATCAATCAAAGAGTTACAATATCAAAACCGCACCTATACAATCCGGTAGCTGTCGTATACTTAAGTACACTACGGAATACGTACATCGAATACATTTGCAGTACACGGGACTTTTTAACTGTGAACCTGCAATGATCTATTTGATATTCCCCACCGTCGTAAGAATTATAAACTAATTTTTTAAGTGCTTTATTCTTGGCCAATAAAACATCCATGCATCAACGCTGACTTTTTCGATTCTAACTGTAACGAATTTATGTTTAATATATTATAACAGTGATGTTAAGAAATTTTAATCTATAAGAATAATTATTTCTTTTTTTATGTTTCGATTATTCTTTTATTTTTCAAACGTACCAAATTTAAGCCTTAGTGTTTGTACCTTGTAAAGTCAACCTAAGTATAATTATATTGTTACGTCTATCTGTCATTGCATTGTCGTTAATGTATTTAAATCGTGACATTTTCTGCGGAGGACTTCCGGCCGTTAAATTCAATAATAAATAAATAAATAAACCGCCGTTTAAGGCCCTCGCAAAAAACGCGTATTAATTATCGCTCGCGCGTAAGAAAGTATCGCCGAGTGGCCGTCGTCGTCGTCGTCGTCGTGACACCTCCCCGAGAACCGCCGACCAAGGTCGCCGCCGGCGCGGCTGTCGTCGGCGATCGGTCTGTATCGGCGTCGCCTCGGGACGTCGCCTCCGCCTCCGCCGCCGCCGACGTTGAGCTCGCAAGCGCGCGCGCTCTCGCGCCGTCTCCTTGTCCGATTTCGCAAAACGCCGCCGCCCGGTG